>JAASGK010000024.1:0-64367 GCA_023334195.1 Globisporangium emineosum
CAATAAGTGAATCCATTTCAAACCATACAAGTTTTACACAATACCTTCGACAATTTATATTCCCATAATTTGCATTGCCTCTCAAAATGTATATCGATTTGCGCCAATTTTGATGTAACTTATTGGGAGTGGCATCTGTACCGGTATTTAATAATTTTCGACAATATAAGAATCAGATCCAAATTTCGCTTCCCATTCTCAGATACAGACCATCTGAATCTGAATCAAATACAGCAAGAAAAAAATAAGGTTTTCCACAACAACAACAAAAATTCAACTTCTCCTCTCTCTCTCATCAATTGTATGGGACTGATTAAGGATTCTTTAACCCCAAACCGTGTTATGTTCACACAGTCCGTCCAGTTCGCTTCGCTTTCGATTTGCTCGATCGCTCACTCACTCACAGTCAAGCCAGGTCGTCACCTTGCGGCCACTTGGCAAACCAAAAGCAAAGACAAAGAAGCCGACACCATGCCGTCCATCTGCCCCAAGTACGTTGTTCGGTCTCTTTATGCGAAGGACCGACCCCGTGGCGTCGTGCGCTTGTCGAGCGGGAGGTGAGGTGATGGGGGAGCGCAGTCGGCTGATCTGTGTGCGTTTTGTCTCCTTCATTCGACAGGTGCGGCGAGTTTGCGGGCGACGACGTGTGCGCAAAGTGCGGCGACAAAGTGGTACGTACGTACAAGGAGGGAGGGATGGCGGGCGTGCGGTCTATTTCCCTCTTGGCTCTCGAGAGCAGAGGAAGGAGAGGCAGGCACCCGCACTACAGGAGCGGACTGTGAGCTCATTCATTTCGTTCTGCTGGCCCGCGTGTGTGTGCCGTGCTTCGTCTTTAGGTGGCTGCGACGACGTCTATCAACATGTGGAAGAACGCTGCGAATGGCGGCAGCAGCAATAACGGAGGGGCTCCGCAAAGCCTCGGCGCGATCCCGACCGCGTTCGTCGGCGCCGCGCGGCTGAAGCAAGAGCTCGGGTGGGTTGCGTCTTCATGCGATCAGTCTATTGTGTCGCGTATGCGCAGGTTGTGCTCACCCTATCACTCTCTCTCTCGCTCTGTATGCGTTCCCGCATTCTAGAACGTCTCAGCCGCCGCTGCCACCGCCTCCACGCAAGGAGAAGGCCACGGCGCTGTACAACTTCATCCCGCAGGTTGCCGCGCGTTTCATCAAGCCGTGTGTGTATTTTGTTGTTGTTATATAAGAGCGCAACTAAGCTCACCGCTCTTTTCTTTATCCACTCACTCATCTAGGACCCGCAAGTGCAGCTCCGCTTGGTCAAGGGCGAAGAGGTCGAAGTGATCCGCAAGGTACGCGCCCATACAAGTTGGAGCCAAAGCAAGCGGCATTTATGGCACGTTCTTACTAATTTACCTCACATTCACGCACACGCACAGGACGCGGACGGCTGGTGGTTCATCACGAAAGATGATGAAAAGGGACTCGTGCCGGGATCGTACCTGAAGCTGCACAACCCTGTGGTGGTGCACATCCCGGACGCGGCGATCCTCGCGGCGCGCGAGGCGTCGAACCAGCGCCTGATGCAGATGTCGTCGCGCTCGTCGCTCGGCAGCTCGCGCGGCTCGGACGATTCGGGCGTGGACTACAACTCGTCGCTGCGCCTCGAGGGACTCTCGATGGACGACGCGTCCAACCCACAGGCACCCAAGGGACCGGCCTCCGTGGACGCAAAGGCCAGCGACATGGACCGCAAGCCCACGGTGCGCAAACTTCGCAAGTGCTACGCGTGCCGAGAAACCATTTTGGGGCGGACGAAGACCGCGAAGAGCGAGATTTTCCACGAAATTGTAAGTGATGACGCCCTGTGTTTGTCTACTATGTGTGGTGTGGGCTAATGGGGTTTGCCAATTCGTCGCTTTGCTAGTGTCTATTGTGCCCTGGCTGCCGCGAATCCATCGAGGAGGACGAGGATTTCACGCTCATCAAGAAGAAAGCGTTCCATGCCGAGTGCGCCAAGGACGTGAAGCACTGCCGCGTCTGCGATAAGGTAAGAAATGCTCAGCGACTGCTTCTTGTTGTTTGCAATGAAATGGGCTCTCGTGTGCTGATTTTATGTATTGCAATCAATGCAACGCATAGGAAATCCTCGGACGCGTGTACAAGGCTGGCGAAGGATCGTTCCACCGCCTCTGTATGGTGTGCTCGCTCTGCAACCAGCAGGCGGAAGAAGGTACGTGCTCGATAGCTGCCGATGATGGTTCAATTGCTTTTGATGGTTGCGTTTCGCTCACTATTGCCGGGTTCTGTGTTGTGTTGTGTGAGTAGGTTCCAAGTTTGAGGATGAGAAGCTCGTGTGCAAGACGTGTGTTGAAGCGCAAGGTGAGTGTCGACATTTTCCCATCGTATTTACTATTCTGAAAGAACCAGCGATTGCTCATTCAAACTGGGAATTGTGCGCTGACTTGAAACGAATGAACAGAGAAAAAAGAGCGCGAGGAACGCGAAGCTCGCGAGGCGGCGGAGCGTGCTGCAGCGAAGGCCAAGGCGGAGAAAGAGGCCGCCGAGGCAGCTGCGCGTGCGTTACTGGCGAAAAAAGAGCGCGAAGCAGCTGAAGCTGCCGCTCGTGCGAAGAAGGAGCAGGAGGAGCGCGAGGAGAGAGCGCGAGCGGAGCAGGCTGCCAAGGAGGCGGAAGAAGCGCGCAAAGCCAAGGAGGCCAAGGAAGCCGAAGAGGCTGCTGCTCGCGCCGCTGCCGCTGCAGCAGCTGCTGCTACTAGGAACGCGCGCGGAGCCAGCACCGCGAGTCTCGACCAGTTTGATCTCGGTCCGCTCGCATCGGATGGACAGGAGCGCATGTCGGAGGTTTCCGACTTTGGCTCGGAATTCGGGGGCGACTACTCCTTCATGAACAGCAGCCGCGATTCGATGCGCCTCTCGCAGGTGCTTGATCTCGAATCGATTGACGCGTTCAACAACGGCGCACGCAGTAGCCGCGGCTTTGAGCGTCTGTCGACGTTGTCGGACGCCAGCTCACTGTCGGATCGCATGTCGGACGCACGAGGCGCGGATCGCCACACCCACGCATCGGTGCGAGAGGAAGACGGAGACTACCTGTCGGACGAAGACGGGGAGCAGGAACTCTGTGGCGGCTGCAATCGCGTGCTCGAGGGAGAAGCTGTCGGCGCACTGAACCGCTACTTCCACTACGAGGTATGTGGATTGGTGGTACATTAAACTTGGCCTGTTTGGTGACTCGCTCAAATTTGCTGATCATCTGTTTATGTGTGTTGATAGTGCTTCAAGTGTAGCCACTGCCGCAAAGTTATCGCGGAAGACGACGGATACGCAGAGAAGGACGACAAGGTAAGCAGATTGTGTTTCATACTCCAGGATGTCGTGTACGGATGCTTATAGTGTGTTTTCTCTCTGCGTAGGCGTACCATCAAAACTGCTACCAGGAGAAGTTTGGCAAGCGCTGCTGCCGATGCACGCAGGTACGATTTTGTTTACCATCGTGTTCTTGTCTATGCGATATACTGACAAACGTTGTTCTCATAGACACTGAAAGGCAAGGTGGTCAAGGCCCTCGACAACTTGTACCACCCCGGCTGTTTTGTCTGCTTCAACTGCAGCTCGTCTCTGTCGGGTACGTTAGCTTACCTATTCCTCCCTCCCTTTGCATTCTGAAGTCGGCTCAAGAGGCACTACTGACAATCTTGCTTTGATGTCATGCAGAGAGTTTCTTTGAACACAACGGTCAGGCTGTGTGCGCCAAGTGCAAACACAGCGCCATCACCATTGAAGACCCCATTCCGTAAGTTTTCTTTGTCTTTTGATGCGTTTGAGCTTTTTGTTCGTGTGTGAGATGTGTACTGACACTCTCTCAATTGCTTGAAATGAACAGGGAGAACCTCACTCCTATCAGCACGGCAACTGTCGGGTACCAGTATTCGGCGCAGGTAACTATTGACCTTGTGCGCCAATCCACGAAGATCTTGTTCTCATGATTTCTGATTAATGTTGCATTGTTACAATGTCACAGGACGACACGCAATTGACCATGTTCCCAGGCGAGGAGGTTTCGATCCTTCAGAAGGACGACGACGGCTGGTGGCTCGTGGACATCAAGAACAAGCGCGGCTACGTGCCAGGCTCGTACTTGGTGGAGCACCCGCCGAAGAAGGAGAGCAAGCCTTCGACCCCTGGACTCTGCAGCGAATGCCCCACGCAGAACCCGGCAGAAGCGCGCTTCTGCCGTAGCTGTGGAAACCAGCTCATTGAGTAAGAGCCTCACTCTTTTCACTCTTTGGGTTGGTTAACAGTTAGCTGCTCGTCGTGAGAGGAGAGAGGATTGATGACGCCCCGCCCGACGACTGTCTTAACGGTGGGTCCCAAGTTCCTCTTGCTCCTTTGCAACGTTGTTTTGTTTGCTTCTTTCTGCCACAGTAGAGGAAGAAAGAAGGATGGTGATGATGAATATGATATGAACGGTGTGGTGCTAACTAAAAATGAGGCGCAAATAATGTCATGTAGCTGTTGTGTGCGAATCTCTTGCGCTTCGTCCCTGTCTCACATGGTTTGTAGTCGTCTAACTTCCTAACCTCCTAACCGTTGTGTACGAAGGCACTTGTGGCAGTTGAAGTGAGATGTGGAACGGCCAAGGCGCCCATTTCTTAGCGACAGTTAGAAGTCAAGCGGAGTCTCGCACACGCCATTCTGCAATTTGCGTGGAGAAGACGACGAACAAGAAGCATGTTTGCTCAGTGCAAGGCTCTTGTACCAATTGGGGCTCGCGTGGCACTGGCGTCGGCATGTGGTGGCAAGCAGCATCTCCAGCGCGCGGCCATGATCTCGACGTGGGACCGTGTGCGCTCGTCCATGTGGCACCCGATGGCGACCATGGAGCAGTCGCTGATGGACATGGAGCGCATGACATCGCATCTCTTCTCGGGAAGACACGGCATTTTCCCGTCCTCGCGTAGTGTGCTTCCGAGAATGCGGTTCGAAGAAGACGATTTCTTCAAAGACCTCGAAGTGAGCTCAGTGAAGGAAGCACCGAAGCCTGAAGCAAAAAGCAAGGAGGACCAGCAGCAGCAAGAGCAGAAGGAGTCAAATAAGGAAGACGAAGGTAGCTCGTACTCGTCGTACTCGTTCAGCAGCTCCACGGTGCTGGACTCGCAGGGACACCGCGTCTCGACCATCCGTCGACGCTACGAAGACTCGACGGGTCGGCTGAAGGCACTTCACGAGCGCGAGATCGACGGCAAGAAGCTGAAGGCAGTGTGGAACCGCAAGTCGCCGGACGACAAGGGCGAGCACCACACGATCTGCCACGGCGGCAGCGCGGAGGAGTTTGAAGAACAGTGGAAAAACACGCCGTATGGACAGGCTGAGAAGGAAAAGCAGCAGCATTTGGGAGAGAGCAAGGAACAACAGAAGAAGGTCGGCGAGGGCGAGCACAAGACTGGAGACAAGCACGAGAAAGCGCGCCAGAACATGGAGAAGTTGCAGGACCAGTCGACGTCGGCTTTCGGAGCGGACTACGGAGCAGCAAAGGCAGCTCCGCATAAGGAGGGTGACAAAGGGGCGGAGGGCGTGACCGAGGAGGTGCATTCAAAGACCCGCGACGAAGCCATCGCGCAGAGCTCGAAGAAGCAGGAAGAAGAGACGACGCCGCCGCAGTACTCGTCGTAAGGCAACATACCACCCACTAGCAAGCGTCCAATGCGGTTTGCCGTGTGAGCTGCATGTGGAGTAAGGGGACGAATTGGAGATCTGTTAAGGCGAAGTGAAGCCAATGTCACTTACACTTGCGAGGGGCTTTTTGAAAAACGCGCAAATGACCTCGTTTTTGATCCTCGCATTTCTGCTGTTGTGACTGATAGGGTAGGTCCCCCATAGCCGACATTTGACGAGTGGGCTACTGGGGTAGCTGGGTTTGGCGCATTGCTGTACATCTTGCAGTAGTATCCAGCAGCACAGGAAGCTGTTTCCACTCCTCTAGTGCAGTACCATTTACCAGTACTGCAAGCTGCACACTGAGCCGATCTCTCCAACCCGACTTGGCGGCCAAATGTACCGCTGGGACACAGTGCCTTCCGGATTAAAGTCCCGCCGCAGAGAACATGGGGACGGTGCGGGAGAATTGGTGCCACAGTAGCTGCCAGCAGGACATGTGCAGGAAATCTGCTTCTCGAGGCTAGTGTACGTTCCTTTTAGACACCGGATCGGAACGCGGGACAGCAGTGGCCAACACCACACGCTCTTCCGGTTTGGCTGTCGATTGGCGTTGCCAACCAAGCTCCACGAAAGCACAGGTGCCCTCCAGCACAATACTCGCCGGTGTCGTTGATGAGCTGCGCATGCAAAAATGACCAAGAGGACAACGGTCGCCAGAACAGAACCTTACAGGGCAGAACTTACCTGGCGGGCACTTTGCGCACACATAATACATCCAGGTGGGCACGTCATGTCGTGACACAAATGAGGGTTAAGCCTGATTTCACCTCCGTTGCTAACCCACCCAAGCAGCGTTTCTAACCACAAACTACAGTCTCTCTTCCTTTATTTCCGGAATCGTCTCTCATTCGTACTTTAACGGACATCTACAGAGCCATTGCTGTGGATACGTTTTTCTCTTGCCGTCACATCATAAAACAGCTCGAAGCAAAACTGCAGCGCATTCGCTCATTCGCTCATTCGTTCATTTGTTCGCTCTCTCTCTCTCTGGACGCAGCACCGCACGACGAAGAGCCCCATCACTGCTTCAGTAGACACAACACGCACACAACCGCCTCTCACCCCATACCCCTACACCACACCACACACGATGGATGACCACCAGCACGAGGACTTTGGCGGCGACGAGCAGCTCCCGGACGCGGAGCAGCAGCAGGAGCCGAGTCCGCCACCCGCGCCACCACTGCAGAGCGACGGGTTTGAGCTCAGCGGCGTGGAGATCGCCGGCGCCGGTACCAGCAGTAGTGGTGCCGAATCCAAGCGCTGGATGGCGAGCCTCGACAAGTGCATCCGCGCGATCGTGAGCATCCGCCTGCTGAGCGTGCGCGCGTTCGACGGCAACGGCGCGTCCTTCAGCGTCGCCACGGGCTTTGTGGTCGACCAGAAGCGCGGCATCATCCTCACGAACCGCCATGTGGTGACGCCCGGACCCGTGGTCGCCGACGCGATCTTCCTCAACAAGGAAGAGGTGGATCTCGTGCCCATCTACAGGTATGTTGTTGCTGATCTTGACGTTTGGAATGCCTGTGCGGCATGGAGGACACCACTAACGCCTGTTCGGCCTGTGTATAAACAGAGACCCAGTGCACGACTTTGGCTTTTTCCGCTTCGACCCGAGCAAAGTCAAGTTCCTCGATCTGCACGAGATCCCGCTGAAGCCCGAAGGCGCGAAAGGTAACGAGCGCTTCTTAAGACTCCCATTGCTTCAATAACTGCAGCACTGACAGTATTGTTATTATTTTACAGTGGGCGTGGAGATCCGCGTGGTGGGCAATGACGCCGGTGAGAAGCTGTCGATCCTGCCGGGCATTCTCGCGAAAATAGACCGCGACGCGCCGTCCTATGGCTCCAACACGTACAACGATTTCAACACTTTTTACTACGCGGCCGCGAGCAGCACGTCGGGTGGCTCGAGTGGCTCGCCCGTGCTCAACATCGATGGCTGCGCGATCGCGCTGAACGCTGGAGGGGCGAAGAAAGCCGCCTCGTCGTTCTACCTGCCACTCGACCGCGTCGTGCGCGCGCTGCAGTTGATCCAAGAGGAGCTCGACGTGGCTCGCGGGACGATGCAGACGATCTTCCGTCACACGGCATTCGACGAAGTGCGTCGCCTGGGGCTTCCTGCAGAGACAGAGGCGGTTATCCGCGAGCATTTCCCAGTCGAGACGGGCATGCTGGTCGTGGACCAAGTGATTCAGGACGGACCAGCGGACCAGAAGCTGCAGACTGGAGACATTCTGATCAAGTTTGCGGGCAAATACGAGACCGCATTCCTCAACATTGAGGACTTTCTGGACTCGCACGTGGGCCAAACGGTCGAGATGGAGGTCCAGCGCGGGTCGTTGACGCAGGTCGTGCAGGTGCAAGTCGGCGACCTCCACGAGATCACGCCGCATCGGTACCTCGAGGTCGGCGGGAGCATCGTGCACTCACTGTCGTACCAGCAAGCGCGCAACGCGTCACTGCCGGTGGGCGGAGTCTACTTGGCGCAGGCCGGCCACATGTTCATGAAAGCGCACTTGACGCAGCCGTGCATCATCACGGCTGTGGACGGCAAGCCGACGCCGACCCTGGACGAGTTTGTGCGCGTGCTCGCAGCGTTGCCGAATGGGTACCGCACGGTGCTGCGCTATTTCATGATCCGAGACCGTCACCGCGTGCGCACAGCGTTCATCATGATGGACCGCTTGTGGTTCCCGATGCAAATGTGCATGCGCAACGACCGCGATGGACTCTGGTACTCGGAGCTCTGTCCAGACTTGTCCCCAAGCGTCTCGCCCGTGGCGTCAATCCCGACGTTTGCACCAGCGCCACTGAGCTTCCCAGGAGGAAGCGAGCTGGGCAAGCGGCTTTTGCAGTCGCTGGTGATGGTCTCGTTCGATATCCCGTACATGATCGACGGCATTTCGAGCTCGAGCTATCACGGCATGGGGCTGGTGATCGATGCTGAGCAGGGCTTTGTGCTTGTGGACCAGAACACGGTGCCAATCGCTCTGGGCGACGTGCTCGTGACGATCGCCGCGTCGGTAGAAGTCCCCGCGAAGGTGGTGTTTGTGCATCCGGTACACAATTTCTCTATTGTCAAGTACGATCCGAGCCAACTCGGCGCGGTGGCTTCCCATCTCGCGAGCGTGGCGCTTTCAGAGAAACCCCTAGAAGTCGGGGAGACGGCCGACTACATTGGCTTGAGCAGCAACTGGACCGTCGTGACGATGAAGTCGGTCGTGACCAAGATCGACCGCTTGGTGTTCCGCGATTTCCAGCCGCCGCGCTACAAGGCATCGAACGTCGAGGTGCTGCATTTCGATCGCACGACGAAATCCGTCGGCGGGGTGTTCATGGACGAACAAGGCGGTGTAAATGCGCTCTGGCTGTCGTTCAGCTACCAGGACGCGGCGGGACGGAAAGAAGTGTTCCGCGGTCTCCCGATCAGCGTCGTTCGTCCCGTGATTGACGAATTCCGCAGCGGCCAAGGACGCATCCCTCCTTCTGTCAACATCCTGCCTGTCCAGTTGCTCACGTACTCGTTGTCGAAGGCACGCGCTGGACTTGGGCTCTCAGACGACTGGATCCAGAAACTTGAGCGCTGCTACGACGACAAGCGCCAGATCCTCGGCATCAAGCGCAGCGCCGCGGGGACGGACTGCGCGAAGAAGCTGGAGAGTGGCGATCTTCTGCTCGAAGTGGACGGGCAGGTGGTGGTCCGCGACGCGGATGTCGAGTCTGCGGTGAAGGACAAGACCCAGATGGACCTCCTCGTGCTCCGTAACCAGGAAGAGCTGCGCGTGACGGTCGAGACGAATCAGCTGTCGGCAATGGGCACCGACCGCGTCGTCGTGTGGGCTGGTCTTGTGGTGCAGGAGCCGCACTACTCGGTCGCGGCGCTTGGCTACATCCCAGAAGAAGGCGGTGGTGTGTACTGCTCTCGCTGGTGTTACGGCTCGCCCGCGCACAAGTACGGGCTCCGCGCCACGATCTGGATCGTTGAGGTGAACGGCGAGCGCACGACCACGCTCGATGAGTTCCTGAGCGTGGTCAAGAAGCTCCGAAACGGCGACTCGGTACGGCTGAAGACCATCGCGATCAATACAAAGCCCAAGGTGTTCACGCTGAAGACCGACTATCACTACTGGCCGACGGTCGAGCTCCGCCGCGCGGAATGGGACTGGGAGTACGTGTCGCACCCAGTACTCTCGTCATGAGTGGCTCTGGTAAGCAAGAAGACCCCACCAGGTTGACGAAGACGCTAGCTAACAACGAGTTTGGTAGAGATGAATAAAAAGCTTCGTAATGTATAGGAACGTCGCCGAGCAAGACAGAGGCGGCACACACAGCAACAACTACAACAACTGAAAATGCAAATGGCGTTTATTGGTTACCAGATCTATGCAGCGAAATTCAAAGGAGGTCTTGATGTCAAACCGCGAAAGGGTTACGCGAAAATGGTGGCGAGAGCAGCGGCTGTAGCAGCAGAGACCATCGCGAGCGAAGCAGTCGGCACCGCATCGGACGTAGTAGGGGTTGGGATGGTGGTGGAGGTGGTCGTACTTGGAGTAGGTGTTGTGGCCGTAGTAGGCGTGATGGTATTGCTAGTGGTCGATCCGGAAGTCGAGCTACACAAGACGCTGGCCCAGAGCGAGGCGTCCGACTTCTTGGCGGCGTCGCCTGGGTGGGACACGCCCGTGGTCCACTTCGGAGTTGACCCCACGGTCCATTCGCAGCACGGATCGCCGAGCTCCTGGCCGTTGGTCTGACCGTCGCCGTCCGAGTCGGCCTGGCAGAGCTCGGTGGTCCAGGAGAGTCCCGCGCTATCAAAAGCAGTACCGAATGCATTGAGGGCACCACCGCCCGATGTGTCCACATGGCCCAAGGCGTCGACTCCGGCGACGTTGGCGCCGTTCGGGATCTTGGCCGGGAAAGTTGGCTTGGCGGCGACTTGCGTGGCTGCGAGCACGGTGCTAATAGCGAGGACGGTGGAGATCTTGCCTGGCATCTTGGGGTCTCTGAAGGAGCTTGAGGGGGTTGGTGTTGGCTGGTGAAGATTGAGGTGTGTGTGCCAGAGTTCCTCTTGGGAATGAGCTCCTGAAAGTGAGCGGCTCACCAGTCTCTTGAAGCGCAACCGAATCAGAAGCGAGCAGAGGCTGTGCTGTTGACTAACGCTTCAGACGCTTGTCCACATCTGGTCCGGATGTCAAATGCTGTCAACTCTACGCACCACCTGTTTTACGCGTGGGCGCCGTGGAGCTGCAGGATTGGCCGGGATTCGTTTGGAGCTCCTCATCCTGAGTATGACAACGATTCCGTGGGTTCCCGTGAAGCTTCTGATCCAAACGGATACTCAGATCTATTTGTCTCTCCTTTGAAGTTTGAATGCTGGACAAGCTCTTTTGTGGTAAACAGTACCATTATCAAGGTCACCAGGAGATGGACACGCTCGTTGCGTAAACTTCTCCTTGTCTCACCGCAAGAGACCACCAAAACCGTACCCCACCGCACTCGTCTGCTCCAAGTGCTTATGAAGCTATTCATTTGGACTCGACGCGCAATGCATTCCCAGCTACTGGCATTTTGCTGTGGGCGTATGATAGTGGACACTCGTGGGTGTCCGATAATCAAGAGTGAACCCCCACACGAGTCGTTCCCAGCTTTGGAGTCCAGGGAGTCGCATTATTATTTCTCCCCCTCCCATTGGAAAACTCTCGCTTCTCTCTGGGTTGTTTTGTCTGATCCGACTTCTCTAACGCAGCTTCACCATCGCCCGCGAAACTCCGACACCTCCAGCACATAGCCACTCACGCAATGGGACAATGACGTATGGGCGAAATTGCTTATGGTCTCGTGTGTACGCACGTCGCTTCAATTAATCTGGCGGTCCCAGAGCTCATGTGGTATGCGTACAAGCGTTGCATTGTGTCTTTCTTGTTAGTGGTTGCCAGTCGGCCCAGCTCTTTCGCCACGTTGGCCATCTTCCAGAGCTTCAGAAACGCGTTGCACGACGCACCGCAGTATTCAGTGTGCCTCTCGAACGATCCGAAAGATTTGCGCTCTTCTTCTGACAGTGATTGCATGTCTGGTTTGCAGTTCGTCCAGGTCCAAATACGAACACGCTTGATAGGGAAGCTGGCACTTCCTGAAGTTCTTGAGCCGATTGTATTGGTCGTATGCACAATGCAAAGCAAATGGCAAAGTAAACGATGAAAATGCAGACCAATGGGCGACCTGTCCAACTTCCTTAACCTATTGCTCATCGGTCCTGTGGTTGCACCAGCAGCATCCCTATAGGATCTTTCCATGCATGCCGCCCTGTCGATATCCTCCCATAGATCCTTGGGCATGGAGGTCGACTCTTGGATCCTGGCGTGTGGAATCCTGAGCGTGTTGCCAGCTGAACCCGGCGCGTCGCACCCGCCGCCGTCGTGCTCGATTGCAGGTGGTGTTGGAGCTTTCACAACCGACCGCTCTACAGGTTAGTAGTAACCCGTGGCTACACAATGATGCGGTGAAATTAATTTCTGTGATATCGACGACGGAGTGACAGGCGAGGAAGCGAAGTCGCTCCCCTTCACCTCCTTTCCTACTCATCTCGCTCTACAACCAGCTCAGGTGGATTCAGAAACTAGGCGTCTGTGGAAAGTGAGACCGCGGTGACCGAGAATACTGGACAGGTGAGAACTCCGAGACACCACAGGACAGCCATACAGCCAGTCATGATGTTTGCTCGGAGATCTGGGGAAATCTGGAAGCTGCAAACAGTTATTTTGCTGAAACATACTGCAACTGGCCATGAAGAACTCTACTGTACTACGGGTAGACAAGATCAGCCCCAAGGTTGTGAAGACGCCGACGAGGAACCTTGTAGCAACGTACGGATGGCGACAATTCCTTAAGTAATGAAGTTGCGTAGAGCTAGTATTTATGGCAAAATGCTATGGGACAAAACATCCTCTTCTAAGCGAAAATGACAGCGAGAGCAGTGGCCGCGGCGGTCGCAGAGACCATCGCGAGCGAAGCAGTGGACGCAGCACCGGAGGTAGTTGGCGCGGGAGTAGTGGTCGTGCTTGGAGTCGTAGTAGTCGTCGTCGTGGTGGACGTGCTAGGGGTGGCAGTCGTCGTCGTCGTGGACGTACTTGGCGCGGTGGTGGCCGTCGTAGGTGCGGTCGTGGCTGTGGTCGACCCGCACGTGACGCTGGCCCAGAGCGAGGCGTCCGAGGTCAGCGAGGCATCACCTGGGTGGGACACGCCCGTAGTCCATCGCGGGGTTGCCCCCGTGGTCCATTCGCAGCACGGGTCACCGAGCTCCTGGCCGTTGGTCTGACCATCGCCGTCTGAGTCGGCCTGGCAGAGCTCCGTGGTCCAAGCGAGATCTGCGCTGGCAAAGGCTTGGCCGAAGGCGTTGCGAGCACCGCCGCCTGAAGTATCCACGTGGCCCAAGGCGTCGACTCCGACCACGTTGGCACCGTTCGGGATCCGGGACGGGTACGTTGCTCTGGCGGCGACTTGTGCGACCGCGAACACGGTGCTGATAGCGAGGACGGTGGAGATTTTGCCTGGCATAGTTGAGGGTTGTTGGTGGAGGTTGAGGTTGAGGTGCGTGTGTTGGCTGGAGTTCCAATTAGGAAATGAGCTCCTGAAAGCGAGCAGCTCCTCGAGCGTAAAGCGCACAAACCTCGGTCGTTCTTCTTCCTCACCGGTGGTCCGGATGTCAAACGCCTTTTCAGCGTCACGACAGCACGCAATGCCGTGGTGCAACTCCAGCAGCTAAGGCTTCCATCTTGTGCTTCCCAATGGCATGGCATGATGTTGCGTAATCTGAGCAAAATACTCAGATCTATTTACCGGTCAAAAACATCAGTTGGGCGTGTGGAGTATGTTTCTATTATATTCAGTTAACAGACATCGCATGCTGGGCGATCTCTTTTGAGAAAAACTGTGGGTTTTCACTGATCTACAGACCCAAGACCACCAAACCCCACACAACTGCAAAAGCGCTTGGGAATGTGGTCGACAAGCGCCCGTGCTTCTGCCTTTCCTTCCACTTTGGATTATCGTAACCTTCTGCAGAGCGCATCGAGAGGTTGATAGTCTTTTCCCTTTTTCGGATGACCAGAGCCTATCCATGGCATCCACACAGTAGCAAGTGCTTGCAGCCACGACGCCTCAAACGCATCTACCAGCTGTTTGGTTACACAAATTAAAATCTGTATTATGTCATCATATCCGCTTACATCTGAGTACACAATCTCAGGATCACGCGCTGACCCAGCATTACTGTTCATTCTCTGCTTCGTAGTTCTCTGCAAGATTTTTCGTCTGTTTCCCCAACTCCTCTCTCTGAGACAACTTCCCATCGGTCGCGAAACTCCCCCCAACAGTCACACGCACAATGCCTTCATGGTCGGACGTCCGTGCTCGTTGTTGTGTGCTCGCCGTCCTTGAGGAGTCGCTTCAAGTAATCTGACACAGTGAACGTCAGAGCTCATCCTGATGCGATTGTAGGCGCTAGACTGCGGCCTGGTCCTCTTTTCCTCCAGGGTCAGTCTGGCAAGTGGTCCAGTTATGTAATGCACGAGGCCGATCTTCCAGAGCTTCAGAAACGCTTTTGTGGGTATGTTCAGCAGCGATCGTACGGACCACTGGAAAGATTTGAATCGGCTACAGGTAAAGGGTACAGTAAAATTAATTTCTAGACGACGAAGCGATTAATCTCGTCAAGTGCCTCCGTCGTCATTTGACGGTGGGAGGACGAACTGCATGCTGCGAAACTGAAGTCGGGCGAATGCCGATTGGAAGCGGACGGTGATACGTTTGATGCGTTTCGGTAGTGCGGGATCATGTTCAAAGAGCCCCAGTCACTTTTTTCTTCTGAATTCTTGAGATGTTCACAGGAAACCTCGCGGCTTTGCGGCTTTTTCTTCACAGGGGAAATGATCCTTCTGCACTCCAACCGTTCTTCGTAATCGCGGTCATTTTTTGCGGTAAACTGTAACCCCTCATGATTGAAAATAATTTATAATTCCTTGCACTCCAGAATCAACGTAACCCAATCGTACTTTAGAGGGAGCGTGACTCCACAAGATCCAAAAGCTCCGCGAAGAGCCTCCTGCGCATCATTCCACAAAAATAAGCAGAAGAAGCAGAAGCCATGGAGCTCCGCCGTCTGCTGCTGCTTCTCTGCAAGAGCACGCTATTTATCGTCCCACACACGCGCGCCGCCGTCTTCCAGCAGTTCAACGGCTTGCGACCGGCAGACGCGCTCACTGAGCTCCTCCCGTGTACGCGATCTTTCGCTCATCATTGTGGCCCAAAAGATCCCATGGAATGCCTCGATCCTGCTATGTATGGATTACTAACGCGCGTTGTGCTTGTCTTGTACACAGTTCTGCCGAGTGTGACATATGACAACCTCGATGGAGGCAGAACGGCAACGATTGCGTCGCCAGCGACTGGGATGCTGCTTGTGCACGCGAACTACCAACTGGTGGGAGTTCATCAACACAAGGCTTGTACCGTCGCTGTGCTAACTGTGAGCCTTGTGTTGTTTTCGTTTTTGTGTGCACAGGATCCCCGCTGTTACACTGAGAAAGTTGTGGACGCGCGCATGAACTATCCGAGTGCGATTTCCGTTTGTTTTTCGCTATTTACTGCCTGTCATGTTTCTAACTGTGGGCTCTTTCTCGTTCGCGGTACCTTTGCCATGTTACAGTATCGCAGGGTCCGCTCGTGAAGATCGAATACACATCTAAGAGGATCACCAAAGCGTACAAGAGCGGCCAGGGAAAAGATTTCAAAAGCGACTTTGACGCAGCTGCGCAGCCCGTGGAGAGCGAGGGTTTCTGTCATCGCCAGCTCACGTCGCTGGCGAGTTTCTCCAATTCCAGAAGCGATTTGTGCGGCCGCGTGGTGCAAGTCAGCAGTGACGTTGGCTTCCTCCTTCAGATCCAGTTTGTCGAGTCAAGTCCGAATACAACAAGCTGGTCCTGGTACCTTGGGCTACCCTTTCGAGTGGGAAGTGGCGGTCTAATCGCGTTGGATGGACAGATTGTCCAAGATTTCATGGGTACCACGACGTTCTGGGGGAGTGCACTCTCAAAAGCTCTCAAGGTGGACTTGCAAATCGCGTCAGGGCGTCACGTGCTTCAAATCTATGGCATTTCGCAGAACTTCGAGACCTCGAGCGTGCTGTTCAGTCGGGAAGCGTCGACGCCGGTCGCTGTCTCTATTAGCGCGATTGAAAGCGAGCTGCTCAAATGGACTGCGCTCTCTGATGCAGACGCCACTGTCGCCACGGCGGCTCAGAAAGAGCGAGCTCCAAAGACAGGCGATGTCGCTCGAGGAGTCTCCACCCTTCAGCTTCAGAAACTGAGCACCGACGCGCAGTTTGCAGTGCGTCTTCGCTCTGTTACGAACGCGAACTGCAGGTTCACGGACTCGTTCAACTCTTCGTCTCGGATTTCCATCACCTATCTGCCAGCCAGTACGACAGCGAGTGCGCGGTCAACAGAGCTAGCCTCCTCGATTTCCCAGATAGGCAAGTGGAGTATTCTTCCAGGGCTTGAAACTCCCTCAATTTCTCGATCTACTCCGGGGGTGCTTCTTTGCGTGTTCACCGGTCGGTTCTTCATCGATGACACGACCGCAAAGAGCTTCAGCCTTGACCTTGCACTCACTCTCAATCGGTCCTCCTTTTCGACTGCAGCACTCACAAACCAATATCGCTTGGACAACACATTCATTCAACCCTCCAGCGCAGCGTTGGACTACTCAGCATTCATCGAGCTTCCTGATACCAGCAGCTTCAACGTGTCGCTGAGTTATCTCTACATAGGAGCAAAGAGCGCGAAGATCATTGGCGGACGAATGTCCGCTGCGTTTCTCCCAGGTGCATCGCTGATCAGCATCAAAGTTGACAACTCTATCGTGTCCCTGTCGGCGTCCGTGTTCTCCCGCGACGTGCAGCTAGCGATCCCAAGTACGCTTATTATCCGTGTCTTCGCAGTCGTTTGTCGGAACGCAGCGAGCGAGCAGCTTCTCGCGAAAATCTCCAAGTCGAACAACATCATTTACGACGGTGTCTTCTACTCGGTTTCCAACTCTGTCACCCTTGGAAGCTGCGAGCCCATGGTCATGCACGCAGTCGTAGATGCTGGTATCGGGACTCATAAGATCTCGCTCGATGTCACGACGTCCACGAAAGCTGGTTACCAGATGAAGAACGTCACTACCCAGATCGTAGTCGTCGACCGCGGAGCTTTACTGTCACTAGATTCCTGTACGAGCGCGTGCGCACAGCACAATCTCTGCAAAATGGGCGTGTACAGCATCTCCAGCGCGTGCAACTTGTTCATGGCGCAGAACCAGTCGAAGCTTCTCGCCGACACCACCAAGACGTCTTTCCTTCGCGCGGTGGACCCAAGTGCTAGCGAGAATGTATGGACAAGGCTTCAGAAAAGGAAATGGGACTTGGTCTCAAGTGACTCGCTGCTACTCAAGTGCAACGACGACGACACGTGTGCCTCGCTCGGGTGCTCGAGCGCTCGCACCATCGCAGAACGATGCCGATGTGTCTGCCGGGCAACAAACGACTGCACGGGCTTCAGTTTTGAAAACGAGAGGTGCTACCAGCTCACGTCGAGCGCACTTCGTCAAACGATCGTGTCCAAGGGCTACGCTCGCGATGGGAAAGCTGTGATCCACTTAAACGTCCCGAAGAGCTGTAGTGCGATCAAATCGGACGCTGCGAAAGCCCCCAGTGGGATGTACGTCATTGCCACAGGCGCTAGTTTCGTCAGGGCGTACTGCGACATGGTCGCTGACGCTGGGAAAGGATACACTCTGGTGCCATGCGACTTTGGCTCAACCGATGTCGACTGTCGGGCAACGACTGGCCCGAGCGACTACGACAGCTGCAAGGAGATGGGGCTCGCTCAGGTTGTGCCGCGCTCGCCGAGCCATTTCATTGCGATGCACAAAAAGTACGGGTCCTACTTCTTCGCGACTGTACCTGGCATCGCGAACGCCGTGCTCAACACAAGGCTGGAGCTCCCGTCAGACAACAGCGCGACTTCTCAGTGGACGGCGATCGACTCGGGCAAGTGGTGGCTGCGAGACATCGTCAGCAGCGATGACGACTCAGTCACGTTCACGAACCGCGCAGGAAAGCGACTCTGGCTCGGCATGCACGCGTACGCCGACGCACAAAGCGTGAGCGATGGGATCATGCTCAGCTTCGACAGTCGCGGTATCCAAACCACCAAGTACCTCTGCTCCACGAACGACGCCACACCGTCGACGCTGTGGCGCACCGTGCTCCAGGACTCTTTCAACGCCAACAAAGACGACAATCTGTGGGTCACGTCGTGGGGAAACACTGCGGACAAGTGGGATCAGCTGTGCCAGGGCATCACGGTCCTCGGTGGTCAGGTGTTCACTCATCAGAACGCATACGTCGAGAAGACCGTGAGCCAGTTGAACAAGGGGCTTCAGGCGTCAAACGTCCGCATCAAGTTCACGTACTACTTTGCCTTCAAGCCGAGCGTGTGGTCGTTGGTGCAGAAGCTCGTGGCGATGACAGCGGATACAAAGGTCATTCGCATCTACCTGGGCACTCGACTCGTGCGCGAAGAGCTCATCGACGAGACAAACCTGTACTACTGCAACGAGAAAGGGCGCAATGACTTGATGTTCTATCGCGCGCGCAAGAACTTCATCGTGCAGGACGTGGCTACCACGAGCGGCGCCGTCACGCTACGCTTCGCAGTGGACTTTGGTTCCGTCTCGGTGCTCTCGTTCGGCATCGACGAGGTCTCAATGGAGATGGACTTTACGTTCCAGTCGCCGCTGGGACTCTTGCCGGACAACCCGGCGACGTCGTGCAATCATCTGAAAGAAGAACGCATTGCGCTCGGCGACCCAAATCCCGACGGACGGTACTACATCCAACTTGACGCCGCATCTACCCCAGTGTACGTGCCGTGCTCGGACGGGTGGCTCGTGGCTCAGCGGCGCGCGAATGGCAACCTGGGCTTCAACAGGAAGTGGAGAGAGTACCGCGACGGCTTTGGCATGGGCAGTTCCAGCGAGTGGTGGATCGGCAACGACCTCTTGGCGACCATCACCAAGCAGTCGACCGAGGCCATGGTCGTGCTCTCGAAAGCCCAGGTGTCCAGCTCGGCGTACTACGCGGACCTGCGCATCGCTGGAGCTAGTGAAAAGTATCTTTTGCGCGTGCGCGGCTACGATTCGAGCGCGAGCACAGCTGTCGACGCGCTCACAGCACTCAACAATTCGTACTTTAGTACGCCCGACCAGGACAACGACCGCACGGCGCGATACCACTGCGCGCGCAGAGGTCACACAGGCTTCTGGTTCAACGACTGTTTCGCCAGCACGTCGGACCTCAACGCGCCGTACCAGGTCGTCCCGGCGTGCGCGACGTTCGCTCCGTGGGCGCGCGGGTGGTGCAGACGCACAGGCGGAATCGTCTGGGGAAACGCCGACGGCTACGACTCCTCTGCGCTGCTGCTCCGGCCAAGCGGGTGTCCTTATGGATCCACAAGCGGAACGAGCGGCTGCACTCCATGTCCAGTGGGTACCTACGGCGAGCGTCACGCTCAGACGTGTACCAGTTGCCCCTCTGGTACATACAATCCTGCAACTGGAGGCACCGGTGCTGCTGCGTGCCTCGCGTGCCCGGCAGGCTTCTACTGCGCTAAGGCCGCTGCACCGCTGCCGTGCGCCACTGGCACGTACTCCACTGCAGGCGCCGGCGCGTGCATCACCGTCCCCGAGGGCTTCGCTGGCTCGCGCGCGCAGCTGACGCCGCAGGACTTGGTCGCGTGCGCCAACGGTACGTACTCGGCGCCGGGGCAGACGCGCTGCAGCCCCGTGCCCGCGGGCTTCTCTTGCGCCAGCAGCTCCATTTCTTCTGCTGCTTGTGGGCTGCGGGATCTGCGCAAGTGCGGATCTAACCGAGTGTACTGTCCGCGCGGCAACGTCGCGCCGCTGGTTGTGCCCCCGGGACATTATTCGATCGGTGCGCGCTCCGCTGTGTTGCGGTGTCCGCCGGGCCACTTCTGCCAGAATGGCGCCAAGAAGCAGTGCCCCGCGACGCGCTTCGGCGTCTCTGCGGGCCTCTCGCAGCCGCTTTGCTCCGGGAGATGCGCCGCTGGCTGCGTCTGCGCACCCAAGAGCGTCAGCGCCTGTCCCGCGACGTCCACCAGCGCAGCGCAGGTCGTGATCGCGCCCGCCGCCATCAGCTACGTGCTGGCGCCGCTGACCACGCAGCCAAGCAGCAGCAACGACCTGACTGATGTGACGCTGCTGTTCACGGGCGCTACGACCACGGAGGCGCTCGACCTCTTTGAGTTCAAGGACATAAACGCGTCGCAGTTCAGCACGAGCTGGTCCGGTGGAGCCGGCCACAACGTCACCGTCTCCTACTTTGAGCGCGCGACGACCAGTCCGACGATCGAGTTCCAGTTGCCCGTCGCAGGCTTTGACTGGGGGCTGCTCGTCCGCGTGGACGGCAACGTGGTCGCAAAAAAGACGACTGCGAGCGCCGTCTCGTTCTCTTTCGTGTCGACCAACGGACCGCACGTGGTCACGCTGATCGCCTTGGAGTCGTCGTTCCGCGCCAAGCGCTCGATGCTCTTCCGCAGGTCATTGGCTGCTGCCACGACCACCACCACGTTTGAGAGTCTGCGCTGCGACTCGCTGGATGCACAATCCATCTTCTTGGGGATCGATGCCAGCGTCTGCGGCAGCGTGGCACCGAGCTGCACGACATCCGTGGTCGTCAATGGCAAGAGCCTGCGCGAGTTGAGCCAGGGCTCGAATCTGCTGGTCGTGGTCACTTTCTCAAGTCGCGGAGTGCTCGTGACGTCAGCAGCAGTTGACGCATCGTCCGCCGACCAGTTCGTCAGTGAGCTGAGCTCGTCGTCCAAGGGCAACCTGCTGCTGGCTATGGGCGTCAACGTGCGCAGTGGCGCATTGAGCAGCGCGTTCACGACTGCGCTGCTGAAATACGGCGTCAGCGAGAGCCAAGTGACGGGTGGTGATTTGGCTGGGAGTTTTGTGCTTCTGGGCGAAAAAGATACCCCGCTGAGCCCCTGGTCGGAGCTCACTCTGGTCGCCGCTGGGTCAAGCTATCGCCTGCAAACGAGCGTGCCACTGGTTCAAGCTGCAGATTTCTACGCACCGGTGAGCGTGCCCACAGGCTACTACTCGGTCCCAGAGGCAGCGGCGAGTCATCGACGATCCGGTTTCCGAAAATGTCCCGATGGGTACTCGTGTACTAACGGGGAGCGGTCCGTGACCATGTCGTTTGCCAATGCCGCCGTTTGTGTGGGCCAAAAGCAGCAGGTCAGTATTCCAGAGGCAACGACAGGTTACATTTCCACAGTCAGCTTTTCGCTTGCGAGCGCGCCTGCAAGCGTCACATACCAGCTCACTCTGGATGAATCCTCCACTGCGGCTGCGAGTAATCCATTTGCGCTCAATAGCGACATGAAAATCACACTCACCCAGGTGCTGGATTACGAGAGGCTCAACCGCTACAATCTGATGCTCGTGGTAAACGACACAGTGGCCGGTCTCGTGTACTCTGCGTGCGAGATCCAAGTGAGCGTCGTGGACGTGAACGAGCCGCCGTCCTTCGTGAACGCCAGTTTCACGATCCGGACGAAAGAGAACGTGCTACCACCTGTTGTGCTGCCGCCGCGGCTCTCAGTGTTCGATCCCGACGCCTTTGACGCCTTCAAGTTCGCGATCGTGTCGGGTAATGTGAACGGCAACTTCGTGATGAACGCGTACGGGAACGTGGTCATGGCAAAATCACTGGACTTTGAGACCCAGAGTACCTACGTTCTGAACATCTCAGTGACAGATCTCGGTGGGCTATCTGCGTTTGGACTAGTCACAATTACAGTCGAAGACGTCCCCGAACCGCCCACGTGTACCGCTGGCTCCTTTAGCATATCAGAAAGCGCCGCACTGCAGTCAGTTGTCGGGGAGCTCAGCGGACTCGTGTTCGACCCCGACGTGGGCGACGTGCTGACGTACACACTCGTCACGCAGACGCCAACAGGAGCTATTAGCGTCAGCTCAACTACTGGACGGGTGTCGCTTCTCTCATCGCTCAACTATGAAGCCCAAGACTCCATGTCGTTTCGCGTGAAATTCACCGACTCGACTGATCGGCACGACACCTGCGACTACACCATCGCGGTCCTGGATGTGAACGAAGACCCGGTGCTATACAGCGGCGTCTTTGACGTCCTCGAAGGATGCACGGGGAACAACTGCCTGATCGGGAACCTGACAGCGTTCGCGTTTGACGAAGACAGCGGTACGACATTCACGTTCACACTCAAAAACAGCTCAGACATGGTTTCCATCGTCAACAGTCAGTTGTGGGCGATTGGAGCGCTCGACTATGAAACAGTGCCTGTCTTGTACGTCAGCGTTGGAGTCTCTGACGGAAGCGGTGGCTCTACTACAAACACGATGACGATTTATGTGGTTGACGTCAACGAGCCACCAAGTGGGGTCGCTTTCTCACTCTCAGTCGTCGAGAATCAACAGATCGGAACGATTGTCTACACGGTCGTTTCACTGGATCCTGAGGGCGACACAGTTGAGCACGCGATAGTCAACTCGACAAGCGGGTTCTTGGACCTCTTTGCGCTCGACGGTGACACGATCGTGATCTCCACTGCTATCGACTACGAATCGCTTTCGACACGAACATTCACGGTGTTTCTCCGCGCGTGCGATCCGCTGGGACTTTGTTCACAGTTTGGTCCAAACACTGTGGTGATCACTGATGGTCCGGATGCACCCGTGTTTGCCGCTGGTATGAATGCGACGGTCGAGGAGAATGTGAGCCCTGGGGTTTTGGTCGGAACACCTGTGACTGCGGTCGATCAGGATGCAGGACAGACAGTGTCCCTTGTTTACGACGTCTACTCGGGCGACCCATTTCACCAGTTTTCAATTTCAGCATCGTCGGGTCAGTTGAGTCTCGTCTCGAAATTGGATGTCAACATCGTTCAAGTCTACTCGCTGGTCATTCGAGCGACGGACACTGACGGAGTGACTGGACTATCCGATGCGGTGTTGATCGAAGTCCTCGACTCTCCGTCGCCGCCATTCTTTGTGGACACTTTTGATTTTCAGAGCTACTACCCAATTGACATCAACCGCCTGAGTGATGGCTCCTATGGGGTGATATCGCTAACGGTGGACGATCGAGACCCTGACCAAGTGGGCGGGTTTTGCTCTATCCAAGCTGATACATCGGGCAAGTTTATGGTCGAGAGCAATGAAGAGTACACCGTGTGCAACGTGTCAAGTAAATCAAGCGTCACGCTGACGACCGGCACGCGGTATAACGTCACGTTGCGCGTCACCGACACAGAGGATTCGTCTTCGTACTCGCAGATCATCCTTGGGATCATGTCGCGTGGGCTGAACAACGCGCCTCAGTGCACAAACGCACGGCTGGAGCTGATGGAAAACACAGCGTACGGCTCGCTCGTGGGGAAAGTGTCCGCCAGCGACAAAGACGCAGGCGACACGCTCTCATTTGCGATCGCGCGTGGAGATGACTACGATATGTTTCAAATCAACGACACCACTGGCGCCATCACCGTCGGCACCAACATTTCGGACTACGAGGCGTGCAAGCTGTTCACACTGGTGATTGGAGTTCAAGACGACGCACCGGCGCCTCTGGCAGCGCAATGCACAGTTGCGATCGCGGTTCTGAACGAGATTGAGCCACCTGTGTGTTCAGCTACAGTATCGTTCAGCATCGCTGAGAACAACGCGCCAAACGCTCTGGTGGGGACCACTTTGTGGCAAACCTGTACAGATCAAGACTCGAAAAGTCGGACAGTCACATCCTTCTTGTTCGAAATTCAGGATGCAAATTCTGAGTTTGTGATTAGTCGGACTTCGGGTCAGCTCTCAGTTCTTCGTGGGTTGAATTTCGAAGTCAAAGCGAGCTACAACATCTCGATTTTGGTGCGAAACGGGCGTCTTGAGAAGCAAACGACAGTGCTCGGTGCGGTTGTCCAAGTGCTGGACGTGAACGATATGCCTCAAGTCACGTTCTCTCCAGCGTACCCTGGATCAACCGCGACGGTGGCAAATCTCCCGGAATCAGCCCCTATTGGGTCACTGGTCGGGTACCTCTCGATCAATGATGAAGATACCGGCGAATCGTTCACGGTCACGCTCGTGGATTCCTCCCGCGTGTTTGCGCTGGTGCAGGTGAATGCGACATCGTATCAGCTTTCAACTGTTGACTCGGTTGACTTTGAGATGCGAACATCGTATCCAGTTACCGTGGTTGTGAAGGACCATGCTGGAGCCTCGGCTCGTGCGGATTTCACGGTCAAGGTGCAGGACGTGGACGAAACGCCGTTCTTCGTGCCAAGGCAGCACCTGTTCATCGAAGAAAATGCAGGTCGTCGCACAATCGCAAAGCCGAGATTCCAGTACCAAGGGGCGTGTACATTTTCTGCTGACTTGAGCACAAGGCTGAGTGTCCGTTCGACAACATCTCCCGGCGTGTGCATGCAGGTTTGCAGTGGATCGGCGCTTTGCAAGTCTCTGATATTTGATGACGCAGCCTCGCAATGTGTGCTTTTGAAGGAAGCCCCTGTCACATGTGAGGCTTGCAGTACATGTCAACGTTACGACCTACTCCCAGGCGGCAAATCGCTCAGCGCATTGTCAATCACCGCAGAGAGTCAGTTTGTGTATCGTAACCCCGTGAATTTTGCCACGTCCGCCTCGGGTCTGACGCTCCGGTTTTGGATCCGAGTCGGTGCGAATGAGGGGACGATTATCACCTACACAAAGACAGCCTCAAAGGCGCGCGTAGTCGTCCAGGTTTCGTACTCATCAGAGAGCCTAAAGCTTGTCCTGTATGATGTCGCGGTCAGCACCAAGGCGAAGCTGACGCTGGGTGTATGGTATCACGTCGTTGTGACGTTCGATGGTCTCACCGGAGACGCAATTTTGTTTCTAGATGGGATCCCGATTTCTCAAACGCGTATCCCGTCGCTCGGTGGGGTAAAATGCGATTCGGGCGGAGAGCTCATCATCGGGTCGTGCTTCAGCAGCGTCGCGTGTCCAATGAAGCCGTTTACGTTCTTGGTCGACGAGGTGAGTGTCTCTCATATTGGAGTTGGTCTTGCATCGTGCCCATGTGCTGACTTACCTCCGTGATGTTCTATAGATCCGTTGGTGGGGCGAAGTCAAGTCAGCTGAATACATTAAGAACAATCTTGGTCGAATCGAAACTGGTGGTGGGTCAAGCCTGATCGCCAACTACAGGTACGTCAGCCAACACTGTTGCCCAAATTGACTCGCGAATTGCTTTCTTTGCTCTATCACGTAAGTGTATTGCTAACCATTACTCGTGCACTTTACAGGTTTGAAGGAGACTTGTTTGATTCTAGCGGTGCTGGCAACTCGCTGATAGCTCGAGACCGAAGTGCGGCGTCAGTTACCAATGGCTCGTCGTCACTGTCAGTTTGGGGACAATCCACTACAAGCGCAACGAGATGGCGCCTTCTTGTCGTCTCTGACTTTGGATCCGGCCCTTTCGGAATCGCAGAGTTGAGTTGGTTCTCCGAGCGAAAGAAAGTGAATCTCGTTAGCGCACTGGCTTCGATTGCAGCTTCGGATGGGTCGGACCTCACGCTTACTATGGATAATGACAAGAACACTATCGCACTCTTGAAGCCTTCGGACAGCGGAGATGCTGGGAAATGGGTCGAGTTCCAGTTCAAAACCAAGGTCGACGCATCCAAAGTTACTTTTCAGACGCCGCTAAGCGCCGACAACTGCGTCACTGCGATCGCGGTCCAAAGTTTCAACACTTCAAGTCAGACATGGGTCACCGTTTCTCAGTTGCTCGGTCTTCAATATCCAAGAGCATCTGTGACCGCTTTTGGTAAGTGGCGACTTGCAGATGCGGTGCCTTTCACCATGGTGTGCCACGTTTGATACTGATATCGTAAGTGTGTGACCTTTTCCTCATTATTGTTCTAGCCCCAGCTGACTACATCCTCGCAGATGATGAAGACTCCGGAGCAGCGAATCTCACGTACTCGCTTCAGAGTGAGTTCTCAAGCGCTTTTGAGATCGAGGCTTCCACTGGGTACATTCGCCGAAGTACCCTAGAGCTTGACTTTGAAACGCTCAACAAATACGATCTGCTGGTCCAGGTCCGGGACTCGACTGGTTTGGTCTCATCAGCACCGATCACAGTGTGGATCGTCGATGTCAACGAAGCGCCAACAATGAACTCGAGTTTGGTGCTCAGCGTCTCAGAAGATGCTGCAGTTGGAACTGTGGTTGGCGTGATCCAAGCCTCTGATCCGGATGGCGATGACATTGTGGTGACTATCACAGGCGGGAATTCGCTTGGGCTGTTTAGCGTGCGCAATCGAACCCTCATGGTCGCAAAGGCAGCGCTCGATTACGAAACTGCTCCCATGTATTTACTGGATCTCACGATCACGGAAGTTCGTCCCCAGCAACCACTCACTGTTAATGCGTCGCTGATCGTGAAGGTACTTGACGTCAATGAACCTCCTGTGGCACAGTCAACTCAAACCAGAGAGATTCGAGAGAACAGCAAAGTGAACCTGGTGATCGGACTTCCTCTCACCGCTTCGGACCCCGACATTGGTCAGAAACTTGTCTTTTCGATTGTCAGCGGGAATGACGACAACTTCTTCTCGCTGAATCCAGACTCTGGGCTGCTGGTCGTGGGGAAAGGACCATCGGATGTGTTTGTGGGCTGTTTCAAAAGCGTCCAGGACGGGTCTGTTGCATTCACTACCAACGTATCGTCTTCAGCAGCACCGATGTCACATTGCTCAAGAAGCTGCGTTTCCTACCAGTTTATGACGCTCTACGCGAGTGCAAAGTGCCTGTGTAGCAATTTGAACCCAGTTTTGGTTCAGGACCAACTCAGCGACGCTACATGTGATCTCATTTGCGTGGGAACGACCAACGTAAGTTGTGGGGGAAGTCAGAGCTTTGCTGTATATCGGCGATCCGCTGGACTGGACTACGAGAGAAAGAGCCTTTACGCGCTTGTCGTGCAAGTCCAAGACAATGGTGTGCCAGTCCAAACTACATCGTTCGGTGTCAACATCGCAGTTCTTGACGTGAACGAAGCCCCGACAATTCGAGTTTCGTCCATTTACATGCAAGAGAACGTGAATGTGACTGTACGTGCCAACACGTTTGCCTTCGTTTTGGATCCAGATGTTGGGGACACGACGATTCTCTCCATGGTCGCGTGCTCGCCTGCTACGCTGTGCCCGTTTGTCTTCGATGGCAAAGCAAACAGCCTCACCACTGTCTCAACACTTGACTTTGAAAGCCAGGACTCCTATTTGTTGACGTTTCGAGCGACAGATAAAGGACAACTCGCGAGTGACGCTACCTTGACAGTGTTCGTGGCTGACGTGAACGAGTATCCGATCATCTTGAGCTCCAGTTTTGAACTGAAAGAGAACACCCCGACTGGATTTTCTATCGGGACTCCCGTGGTTGCCTACGATCAAGATAAAGGCGGCGGTGTTGTGTTTTCCGTGACAGCTCAGGATATGGACGGCTGCGTCAGTGTAGAGCCTTCGTCAGGCCAATTGTTCGTGAAGAACCCGCTGTGCTTCGACTATGAGGCATTCTCGTATGATGCGTTGGCTCTCCCAGGTTTCCAGCCTGTTGCCGTCGACTGTGATTCTTATCGTCTGATCGTGGAGAGTGTTGTCTTTCTGAGCGAGCTGAAGAACTACAGCGTGATTGAGCTCCAGACACTTTTCGTGGACCAAGACAGCAGCACGTTATCGATAGCCGATGTTCTACAAAGCCAAGCCAGAGTTCGGGTCGATGCAATTGAGCAAACTCTCCCACCCTTTGCGGTAGTGGAGAACGTTCGTAAAAATACCAGCGCGACTCATGTGTCGATGCAGTACCAGGCACCTCTGCTGCGACAGGCCCAAGTCGTGGAGTTTTCGTGCAAAAGCGATGTCTGGAGACGAGTATTCGACATGAATACGCTGCGAAAGACGTTCAACATCACTGTTGGTGTGCACGACACGTCCGCAGAAGCACTCTCCGTTGAGAGGGTCTTTGGAATCTCGATTCTAGATGTAAACGAGTCGCCTCTTCTCGTCGCAGGGCTGAGTCTCACGATTTCGGAAAACTCCGTCACGGGCACAGCCCTTGAGCCAGCAATCGACTCTCTCTTCTTTGACCCCGAAGGCGCGAAGTTCGCCGTTACTCTCCAGGGCCAAAGCGTCCCTGGCACGCTCTACTACGACTCGTCCACGAACAGTCTTCACGTTGGGCAGAACCCTCCGAACTTTGAGCGCAACAGCTCTCACGTCTTGACTCTCGCAATTCGGGATGATGATATCGCTGTTGTCTACAATGTCACTGTGTCGGTGCTTGATGTGAACGATCCGCCTCAACCACAGTGCGGGCACTTTCAAGTGAGCGAAGCAGCTCCGCTCAAGACGGTTCTCTCCACAGCTCTCACTGTTCTGGATGAAGACTCCGCTGACACGGCGTTTTCATTTCGAGTGGTGAACGCGAGTTCCTGGTTCTCTTTCGACAGTGCTGGTCGCCTGGTCCTCGAGAATCTGCTTGACTATGAAACTCAGACGCGCCACTACTTCATTGTCGAGGCAACTGACGTCGGAGGGCTCAGTGGCACGTGCGTCGCAGTTCTGGATGTCATTGATGCCAACGAAGTGCCCGTGGGGGCTACTGTCTACAACGCATCTGTTCATCAGAGTGCCGAAGTGGGTCACCAAATCGCAAAGATTGATCTCTCGGACCCGGAAGGAGTAGTGCTCAACTTCACATTTGTGGATTCCCAAATGTCAGCTTTGTTTGCCGTTTCGAACGACCAGTTCCTGGTTGTCCACGACTCCACACGCTTGCAGCAAACGTTTGATACGACTTTGATCGTTTCCACCATTGCCAGCGACGGCCTCTACGATGTCCCGGTCACGTGCTACGTTACGATCGTTCAAGATGTTCCGCCCATTGCGTGTCCGTCGCCCTCCAGTGCATTCCAGATCTTGGAGAATTCGCCTGGCGCGTCAGTCGGAGTCGTGAAAGTGATCAAACTCAGCGCTGTGGACGTCGGCTTTGAGCTCCTGGGCTCTGCTCTCTTCCAGATCAACGGCACGACCGGCGAAATCCAAGTCAGTCGCGATATTCCGCTCGATTTCGAGATGCAGGCAACGTATCAACTGCATTTTGCTGCGAATTACTCCAGTGTTGGGAAGATTCACTGTCCTCTTCGGATTGAAGTCATTGACCAGAACGAACCCCCAGTGTGCGAGCTTCAAGAAATTGCGGTCTCTGAGAACCTGGTCGGGAAGGACGAGTGGCTGCTGCAAGTGGTTGCGAACGACCCTGAGGCAAGTGCGCTGACATTTGCGATGGATACGTTTACAACGTTCTACGTGAACGCGAGCGGTAGCCTATTTGTCCAGGATCTGGCATTGATCAACTACGAATCTGTTCCAGTGTATGATCTGCGCGTTCGGGTGACTGACGCTGTGAACACTGTGCAGTGCCAGGTGACAGTGCACGTCGCTGACACCAACGACTGTCCAGTCTTCGGCTCGCAGACACGCTTCGTGCAGGAAAACAGCGCTGCAGGGACTCTAATTGGCTCGCCACTGGCTGTAAGCGACGAAGACAATCCTCTCGGAGTTGCAGGGCGAGTGTCTTTCCATGTGGACTCAGACATCTTTGCGATTGGGATCTCGTCAGGTCAGCTCACCGTGGTGAACTCGAGCAGCCTCGATTTCGAGACCCAGAGTCACTTTGAACTCATTGTGTCAGCGACAGACGACGCCGCGACTCCGTGTACCACTGCGATGACGCTTGTTGTGAGTGTTCTCGATGTGAACGAACCGCCGTGGATCGTCGCTGGGCTGGCTGGAGCTGTGAGAGAGTTCACAGCCTCAAATGCGTCAACCGCCAGCGATTTGTCAACTCCGCTTGCCACTGTTCTTGCTCACGATCCAGACCAAGAGGACACGCTCCGCTTCGCATTAGTTGCGAGCAATGTGAGCAGCTTGTTTCGCGTTGACAGTCGCACAGGCGGGATCTTTGCGTCCGACATCACAGTTTTTGACTACGAGACGACCAGTGGGTACGCTCTGTCGGTGACTGTGGCTGATTCTGGAGGGCTGAGTGACACGCAAACCGTCATAATCCGTGTGCTGGACGTGAATGAGGCTCCGGTGTTCGTGATCTCAAGCGCTTCAGTTGCAGAGAATAGTGATGCTGGGACGATAGTTCTCGACGGCTCACTGCCTATCGCGATTGACCCTGAGGGACAGAACGTCACGTATTCCATTCTGAGCTCAGACGCGCCTGTGCCTTTCTGCTTCTCTGGGAGCCGGCTGACTGTAGCAACAAGTGGCGCGATTGATTTTGAGACTCGCGCAGCGTTCCAAGTATCTGCGCAAGCGTGCGATGCGTTTGGGTTGTGTTCCGTGGGGCGAATTCTTGTGAGTGTCCAGGACGTGAACGAGCCGCCCATTGTGCTGTCATCTGAGGTGTCAGTGAAGGAGAATGCTGCTGCTGGCGTTCTGGTTGGCGGGCCGACTTTTGCGATTGATCCTGACGTTGGGCAGCAGCTGACGTTTGCGATAAGTGGCGGAGATGGTAGCGATCTCTTTGGGATTATATCTTGCAACGGACAGATCTTTGTCAAGTACGGCGCAACGCTGGATTACGAGCAGAAGAGCGAGTACACACTCATTCTCACAGTGTCAGACAATGGGAACCCACAGCTGTCGACGTCTAAGAACATCCCCGTCTTGGTATTAGATGAGAACGAACCGCCCGCCTTGAAGGTCGACTACGAGTTTGCCGTATCTACGCGATCTGTATCCCACGACACTGTTGCTGGATTGCAGGGACTGGACTTTGTCAACGCGATCCAAGCTGCCGGCCAACCGAATGGGTTCTGCATGAGCCGAGCTACATCTCTTCGCGCAATAAGCAACAGAGTGCTATGTGAGAACGGCTCTGGCGGGTCATTCGGACTCATCGCAACATGGAGTTTTCTGCTTTGGGACGCCTCGGCGGTGTCTGTGCACACCCTTTCTCAAGCGAACCTCACCGTCGAGTTCACAATCGACCACGTCTTAGCGCCGACAACCGGATCGTTCCGTTCCGGCTCCGAGCTTCAATTCGCAGATGAAAGTACGCTCAACAGCCCACTGCGGCGAGGTATCCATGAGGTTTCTGCCTACGCGTTCTCTGCGACCGACGATGCGATCACATTCCAGTTCCAAGTCGGGAGTGGAAGTTGGGAGGACGTGTCGGTGGACTATTTCAATTCCATCGCTCCTCAGACGCTCGTGCGATCTGTCAGTGAAGCGAGTGTCGGTGGCGCACCTGTGGGGGAACCCCTTCAAGTGGTGGATCAAGACGACGCGCACTCTTACGAGGCTGGGAGCAACTTCACCTTTGCAGTCATCACGCAGGATGTACCAGGATTGTTCCAGATCAGCGGGAGCAGTGGCCAAATCACACTCTCTCCAGCAGGGGCATTGGATTTCGAGAGTCGGCATTCGTACAATGTGTTGGTGGACGTGCGAGATAGCGGAACACCTTCGCCGTTGACAACACAAGCGTGGGTTCGGGTAGTTGTCACAAACGTGAACGAGGGTCCGGCCATTCAATCACCGATTTACCGAAGCGTGGCGGAGAATTCAGCGGGCTCAGCAGTCGTAGGAGAGCGCTTGACAGCAGTCGACCCAGAGGGAGTGCATACAAGCTTCACATTTGAAATCGTCAGTATCCAGACGACGCATCTCTTTGACATCACCAGCTCAGGGCAACTTGAGCTTGCTGCAAATGCCCAGCTGGACTACGAAGCGACGAATCTGTACAATCTGACTGTGCGAGCGACAGACGAAGACGGCTTGAGCACAGACACCCTCGTTTGGATCAGTGTGTTGGACGTTAACGAGCCTCCAACGTTCGACTTCGAGCTGCTCACTCTCCCCGAGAACTCGCCGCGAGGAACTATCTTCGGTCGCTTGACCGGCTACGATCCTGAAAACAACTCGATCTCGTACTCGTACGTGTCGAACTATGCTAAGGACAGCGACTCGACTGCGTTCCGAATCGTCGCGACATCGCCTTCGTGCGCACAGATTGAGATTCGTAATGCTCTGGTCGACTTTGAGCTCCAAGTGCGCTTCGACATCGCCATCAACGCTTCGGATTCAGCTGCGAGCTCAGCCACATCGCTACAAACCTTCACGATCACGGTCTCGAATGTCAACGAACCTCCAATATTTCTGGGTGGTGATGTAATTTTATTGAGTATCCCGGAGAATGCTCCGTCCGGATCGTTGGTTGGGACTCAGCTGAGCTCGTATTTCCGAGACCCAGATGCGGGGGATACGTTGAGTTATGAGATGCTGTCGTCCGTTCCATCTTCAGGGTATTTCACAGTGGATAACTCCAGTGGACAAGTGTCCGTGATGGACTCGACATTGTTGGACTTTGAGAAGGTGCAGAGGGTGGAACTGAGGGTGCAAGTCAAGGACAGCACTTCGAATAGCGTCTCTGTAAACGTGATCGTCAACATTGAGAATGTCAATGAGCCGCCGTTCTTTGACCAAGACACTGTGCAACTCTACATCTCAGAGTCAACAGCGATCAACACCGTTATCCGACATATGAGTGCTATTGATCCCGATGGAAACGCGTCGAGTATTCAGTATCAGATTGTCAGTTCTACCCAGGAAGGTCTATTTTCGCTGATTACAGATGGCGATCTGTGTGTGACCAAGACGGTGGCTGGTGGAAACTCGTACAATGTCACTGTGCAAGCAGTAGATGAAGCTGGGGCTGGTCTTGCATCGACCTCAAACCAACTCGTCCAAGTCTACGTAAGTCGCGTGAATATGCCTCCTGATGTCGGCAACTTTGTGTTTGATGTTCCAGAAAACAGCGCTGCTGGTGTGCTGATTGGCCAAGTCATCGGTGTGGACTCGAATCCAAGCAGCGTGCTGTCATTCTCAGTCGTTCCAGACACAGGAAAATTCAGCTTCCGTGCTCTCAGCCGCAACGTGTCCGACGTTTTTCTCTGGACTCCACTGTTGGACTTTGAAATGGAGCCGCAGCTGAGTTTCTCCTTGTGTGCAACTGATGATGGAGCAAGCAACGACTACATCGCGCGAATGACAGGCTGTGGTACTCTGACAATCAACATCATTGACCTGAATGAGGCGCCAAAGCTCCAGTCATCGAGTTGCAGCGCTCGCACTCTGACTGAGCCGACCCCGTTCACTGAAGGTACATTTACTAATCATATCTTGTATGTGAGGTGGTATTGTAATGCCAGTATTTAACAAGTTTCTGTGCTTGTTGTAGCTGGCGATGCGAGCCACTTCACTACGTCTGGAGGGCTTTTCACCGGTGCACTGACACAGGATCTCTACAATCCGAGCCCATCGCTCAAGTTCGCGTTTGGGGACCTCGATTTCTCCATTGCGATGTCCATCAAGGGTGCCAGCAGTACGGGGAATGTTCTGACGCTGAATGAAGACACAGAGCCAGTGTTGCGCGTGTCTGTTGCGGACTACAAGTTGGAGATTCGCGTCGAGAACTTCACTGCGACGAGTGTCGCGGACGTGGCGGACGGGTCGTGGAAGTACGTGACCGTGGTCTATTCGATCGCAGACCACGTGTTTAGGGTGTACATTGACGGAATACTTGACTCGACAGTTTTCGCAAACTTGGACTTCCGAGCCGTCGCAGAAACTGCTGTGCTGTCGGCTCAAGACAATACATTCGCAGGTTGGATTGATCGCTTCCACTTCTTTACGGGGGCGATATCTAATGCCCAAGTGCAGGAGCTGCTCTCGTACTCTGGTAAGCTCTATTTGGTTTTATCTATCATTGGGTGTTGGTTGAGTGCTTATGTGTCTATGACTTTGATGCTGCATGAGTAGTTCCAGCTTTCTTCGACGTACCCGCGACTGGCAACTCGACAGTTGAGTTTAGCGCTGCGTACGACTTCTGCAAGAGCCAGAGCCTTCGACTGTGCAGCGATGTCGACGTGGAGTCCGTCTGCACCGACTCGCAGAATGGGTACCATCGAGCTTTTCCGCTAGAACACAACGCCACTCTCAACACCGCGTATTGCGTATCAAGCAGCACGAGAGCGGCGCAGCAAAACGCCGGCAATGCAACGTTAATGTGCTGCTCGAAGGCCGCTGTCGAGCTCAAGTTAGTCGGCAACATCTCGGAACCCATCCTTTCTAGCGGCTCGTTGAGCGCTAGTTCGTTCTTGAACAACCTTAAGGCGCATGGCTACGGCTACAATGGAATGGAGGTGCTCCGCAGTGGCAGTGGGGCTGGATCTTGGTGCGCTGCGTCAAATTCGTCAGGCATGGAGTGGGTTCAAGTGAATTTTCCAAGACCCACGATGGTGTCCAGAGTGCACATTCACTTTGGCGTCAGTATTGACGGTAGCATAGGGCGCCTGAAAAATTTCTTCCTGGAGTTTCGGCGCACTGCAACGGCTGCTTTCGAGCGTTTGAAGCTCAAGGCAGAGACCCAATCGCATCTGTTTACAGCATTCAGCGATGCAGCGAATGCCACTTTTGTTGGTGTGACGATCCCAAACGTCAAGGCGCTTCAGATTCGTATCGTGCCTGTGAGCTGGACTGGAGTGCCGTGCCTGCGCCTGGAACTGCTGGGACCTGCACCAGGTAATCACTCACTATGACTTTGCTATTGAACGACTGTGACTATGTGTACTGACGTCATCTAATGTTGAATTGTAAATGCTGCACCAGTGGTCTCACTGGGCGACGTGCAAGCTGTGGACCCTGACCAATCGGATGTGCTGACGTACAGCCTGCTCAGCTCAGATCGTCCGTCAGGCGTGTCCATTCACCCGCAGACAGGCCAACTGGCTTTCCGGAGTGACTGGCTGGACTACGAATTGCAGACCACGTATCCCTTTACAGTCCAAGTGACCGACAAGGACGGACTCTCAGATACATGCGAGCTGACACTCAACATCGTCGATGAGAACGATCCTCCAGCGTTTGCGATTGGAGCACTGGTGGTAGACGAGAACCCAAGTGCAGGCGCTCACATTGGAGCTCTCGGGTTTGAGATGGTCGAACCTCGAGAGAACTACGCGGTATTCATAGTGGGAAGTGGTTGTCCATTTGAGATTGAACCAGTGTCCAACTTCCTGCTCGTGCGCGATCCGTCCAAAATTGACTTTGAAATGGCGTCATCTGTAAATTGCACGCTGCTGCTCATCGACGACGCCGCTCACCGAAGATCGACTTTCCAAACCGTCTCCGTTATGATAGTGGACGTGAATGAGCCACCGGCAATTCCCCCAGAACAGCGCGGCACTGTACTGGAGAGTGCGGGACGCGGGCAGTTCGTTTTGACTGTTGCCGCGAGCGACCAGGACACGAGAGCTGCGTGGGGCTCCCTCCGGTTCCGCTTGGACGACAGCAGCGTCTTTACCATCGACTCAAGTTCAGGGAACGTGACAGTTCATTCCCCTAGTGCTCTGGATTTCGAGACAAAGCAGGAGTTTGCGCTGGTGGTGGAAGTGATCGACGGCGGACTCCTTGCGTCAGAGCAAACTGTGTACATCGCAGTACTGAATGCGGAAGAGTGGCCAATTGTCTTTCCTCCGTACCAATTTGACGCCCCTGAAATGGGTGTTGTGCCGCGATCGATCTTCATCGTGAATGCCTCGGACCCCGATAATGTCTCGAATGAGAATTTGCGTTTCCAGATTTTCGGATTCAGCTCCCTGTTCACGATAGATTCTCACACGGGTGTTGTGAGTTTGGTCCAGCCACTTGACTACGAACAAGCGGCGTCGGTCTCGATTTTTGTGGATGTGTATAAAGTAGAGTCAGGGCTGAATCTGACGACCGAGTTTGTGATCAACGTCATTGACGTGAACGAGCCACCTCAAGTCCCTACCAGTGAGTTGCAACTGTGGGTAAAAGAGAACTCACCCGCTGAGGTGCCGATTGGAGTGCCACTGTCGACAATCACGTGGGACCCGGAGAACAACACACTCGTTTTCCACCTGGACGCGTCCGAGTTCTCTCTGTATTTCAGCGTCGACGCTTGCAGCGGCCAGCTGAGAGTGAAACAGGCGCTGGACTACGAAGCGATGCCACAGGAGCTGCCGCTGCGCGTTTTGGTGCATGACAACGTCGATGCTTCCGCCACAGTTGCCATCAGCATGTACATCATAGTCGAAGACGTGAACGAGAAGCCAGAGTTCCTCAGAGCTGCGTACTCGCTTTTGGTTCCAGAAGATGCGGCTGCTGGTTTCTCAATTGGGGTTCTCACGGCTACGGATCCTGACAACGGCACAGTGCTTGCGTACTCCATCCCCACTCGCGATTACTCAAGTCTCTTCAAAATTGACGCTGCAACAGGCGAGGTGTCGCTTCTTGCAGATGGGATCCTGGACTTCGAGTCGAAATCATCCTATTCCGTATCGGCGAGTGTGAGCGACAGCGCTCTGAGCACTACCGTGAATGTTGTAATCCAAGTGACGGACGTGAACGAACCTCCTGTCTGCGTGTTTGAAACTCGGTTTGTGAGTGAAAACTCGCCTATCGGAACCGTGATCTCACCGAAAATTTCGACAAAAGACGTCGACGCGGTAGACATTGGATTTGAGCCCGAGCTGCAGCTGGCTGATTCCGCAGCTGACACGAGTGGGCTGTTTGGCTTTTCGCAGGGCTCGCTGGTTGTTTTGACGGGAACGCTCGATTTTGAGTCGAGAGCCCAGTACGAGCTTTCATTTTCAGCCTGCGATCGGTCGGGGGCGTGCAGCAGCTGCGCGCTCGTGATCCACGTGAGCGATGTAAATGAAGCCCCAGAGATCCCAGACGCGCAATTTCAAGTGAATGAGAACGCCGCAGGGTGGGTTTATACAGTCGCCGCCTCTGACCAGGACTTGAACCAGACTGGGTCACTCTTGTACGAGATCACAGAGCAATCCGTCGCGAATCTCTTCAGCGTCGAGCCGTTTGGAGGAAAACTCAAGGTTTTGAACAGCTTGTTGCTCAACTACGAAAAGATCGATAACCACGAAGCGTGGTTGAAAGTCCGTGTAACGGATACTGGCTCGCCGAGGCTCTCGGGCACTGGCAAGATCACTGCGCTGATCCAAGATGTGAACGAAGCCCCAACGAGTGACGCATTCATCAACATTACGATCCTAGAAAACGCATCTCAGGGCACTGCGGTTTTCACTTGGAACGTTGACGACGAGGACTCGAATCAGCAGCTGAAGTATCGAGTCTCAGGTGGAAACGAGGCCCAAGCGTTCGGATTCGCGGAATCGACGTCGCCGACGCTCTCTCTGCTCAAGCAGCTGGACTTTGAGCTCGTTTCGGGATACAAACTAGAGCTGAGCGCGTGCGATCCTTTCATGGCGTGTGCCTCGTCAGTACTGAGCGTCATTGTCCAAGACACAAACGACGCTCCGTATTTCTACGTCAGCAGCAATCGCACGCTCTCTTTCTCGGTGTCGAATCAGGCAGCGAAAGGAACGGTGATCGGAGCGCTGCATGCCGCCGACCAAGATGCCGGCGATGTACTGACATTCTCAATTGAAGCCCTTGATGCGAGTCAACTAGGCATTGGAGCGCAAGATGGGCGACGTGCGATCGGGATCAACTCGACAACTGGTGAGCTGTCAGTTGTTTCAAATGCAGCTCTCCAAGAGCTTTCCGAAAGCGCCTACTTTATGATGTCGGTAAAGGTGACAGATTCAAGTCTGTCGTGGGACTCGGTGACTGTGATCATCAACCTGATCGCGAAGAACAGTCCGCCAGTGTGTGCGGTCGACGCGGTCTTTGTCGTCGACGAAAATGTGGACCAAGACACGAAAATCGGTCTGTCGCTGAGCAACTACGTTCGCGACAACGACATTGGCACAGTATTCTCATTTACTCTGGACCACCCGTTCCTGGGTGTTCACGCAGGTACGGGACAGCTTTTTGTCACAAGGACGCCGAATTTCGACTTTGAGACGCCTTCTTTGCGCGAAGCCGACGTGTCTGTACTTGTATCGGACGACGGAGTGTACCATGACGGCATTGGACGCCTTAGTACTACATGTGCTGTTCACATTTCGTCAAGAGACGTGAACGAGCCGCCGACTGCAGCGAACTTGTCGCTGTCGATCTCAGAAGGTACTGCATACCGTATGTTCTTCAGTGTTGGCATTGCTCAAAATATTACTGAAAGGAAACTGATTTTTTAAAACGCATTTGCTCTGTAGGGATAAATTCAGGCAAGAGGTCCTTGCCCACGCAAACGTTTGAGTTCCCGATCCTCACTGGTGGAGGCGACTACGAAGTGCTTAAAGATTCTTCTGGGTTCACGATACAAACATCGAGGAAGGCGCTGTGCATGGGCTACGATGCGTACTTGAAGGCAGACGTTGGCGTGGTGCTCAGGTTCGACAGCATCAGCCTCCCAGAAACCATGAAGTTGGCGCTAGTCCGGCTTCGCTTCAATGTAAGTACGTATCTGCACCTTTGTTTCCATTTATAAGTATGCTGACGAAAAGGTTTGCTCTGGGTCGCTTATGCGCAGGTGCCGTCCGCTAAAGTTGGCCCGTTCGCCCTCCAGATCCGCATTCTCAACACCTCCGACAGCTCGTGGGCAACCGTTGGCAGTGAACATGACTGGAGTAAGTTTGGGCCTTCCAGCTTCATCCAGTGGTCTCTGCCAGGCGAGACGAAAGGCGAGACTCTGTGGTCGCCCAACTTGGCATCCCTGATTCAGTCCTCGTACGCAAACATAACGAGTCTAAAGAGTCTGAAATTCCTGATTAGCGGTGGTGGGGTTGGTGAAGTGAGCTCGGTCGAAGCGAGTCCCGCCAAGGCGCCGACGCTGGAGCTCAAGGTAGCACAAGGTAATCAAACGCCCTCTATCTCATTCCTCATCTTGACAATTGACTAAACTTTGTTATTTGTTGTTTCGTCAGTTTCGAAAGTGTTCTTGGAAGCTGGCGTCGTTCCTTTCAGCGACCCGGACGCTGGAGATGCGTCCCAATTTCGAATAGTGGGCGGGAACTTCCCTGACGAAATCTTCGCAGTCGATGAGAAAAACGGACAGCTGAGCGCGATTGTCGACTTGGTCGATTATGAGACGCGCAGCAGCTACGCCTTGACGATCGCTGTCTCGGACATTGCAGGAGCATCAGCGGTCTCAATTGTCACGATCGCCGTGATTGACATTAACGAGCCACCGAACGTGCCAGATCAGACGTGCTTTGTTTTCGAGAACTCGCCGATTGGCACAGTTGTGTGCCAAGTGAACGCTAATGACCCAGATGCGTCAGCACTCGGAAACGGAATGTACGACTTTCAGCTGCTCGCCTCCAATGCAATTGGCGAGGGCGGCTTCGCAGTTGACTCCAGCTCAGGTGTCCTCAAGGTCGCGAACGCAACAGTGCTGAACTTCGAGCTGCTTCAAAGCGCGACTATCATAGTGTGTGCGGTGGACAAAGGCACTCCTCCTTTACAAGGTTGCGGGTCCGTCACCGTCACGATTCTCGACGCGAACGACGCACCAGCGACGATTTCACCGCATGTGTGCGCAATGGACGAGATTCCGTACGATTTGGACGCTCTCCAGCTCTCAAAGTTCGCCAACAAGGTGGTTTGCACTCTTCAGGTCGCCGATGAAGACGCCGGTGGATCCAATGCTGCATGGAAGACGCATGTATGGAGTTTTACGAGCACCTCAGTCTCTGAACAGAACAGCACCTGCCCATTCAGTGTGGATAGCCAGGGTCAAGTACTGGTAACTGATCCTGAATTAGTGGACTACGAGCTTCAGCATGTCTGCGTGCTCCTGGTGCGGGCCACTGATGCCGGTGGACTTTCGTCCCCATGGCAAAAGCTCGAAGTCTACATCCAAGACGTCAACGAGCGACCGCGTATCAGCCCAACCGTGTTTTACATCGATGAGAACTCGAACGTGGGGACAAAAGCCTTGGGGTCCATGAATGCCTATGATCCAGACTTCTTGAGCGACGGAAGCCCTGACCTAGTTACCATCAATCTCGTCGGGTTACCCAGCGTCTTCGATGTGATTGACAACGCAGTGACGCTCGTGAGCGCTGAGCTCAACTTCGAAGCGAAAGGTGAGTACTCGCTGCTGATCGTCGTTACTGACTCGTTTGGAAGCCTGAGCAGTCAGCAAATGATTCGAGTGGTTGTGAACAATGTGAACGAACCGCCGCAAGTTTCGTCCATGCAGATCAGCATCGACGAGAACCTGCCAGGCATGACGCGCATCCTGCCGGCAGTGACCGCCGTGGATCCCGACGGCGACACGGTGTCCTTTAGCCTCGTGGAAGAGCGATCACTATCGCAAACCGGACAGGCAGCGACGACTTTTGGCATTGGCGCGTTCACTGGTGTACTCTTTCAGCAGGTTGCGGCTCTTGATTTTGAAGCAATTGCCCAGTACACAGTGATTGTCAAGGTCCAAGACAGCGCTGGATTATTCGCGATCGCGCAAATATCGATTAGCGTGAATGACGTGAACGAGGCGCCAACTCTGACAAACCAGTCGGTGGCTCTGAGAGAAGATCTCGCGACTGGATCAAGCGTAGGGGTTCCCTTTCTCAGCCTCACCTCAGACCCAGAGATCCTGAAACACAAGGTGTTCTTATTCGCTATCAAAGGCGGGAATGAAGCAGGATTGTTTGCGATAGACGCCTCCTCCGGTCAAGTTTCACTGATAAAGCAACTGAACTACGAGAAGACAACAAGCTACCAGCTTTTCATCACTGTGAGAGATCACGAAGGGCTCGTGGGCAGTGGCCAGCTGACTGTTCAAGTCGTGGATGTAAACGAGCCTCCGGTCGTTCAGAGCTTCAACGTGAGTCTCCCAGAGGGTACGCTCCCAGGGTCTCTGGTTGGGTACCGAATTCTCGCGTCAGACCCAGACAACAACTCCGTTCTAACGATTTCGATCGTTCAGACGAACGTTGGCGAGAGCGACTGCTTTGTTGTGAACCACTCGTCGGGGACGCTTTCGCTGGCACTCGGTTGCAGTTTGGACTTTGAGACGGACTTGCGACGCTTTTTCTCTCTCACAGTCCAGGTTTCTGATGGAGAGCTGGTCGCAAGTGCGATTGGATTCATTTACGCGATGGATGTGAACGAACCGCCAGTGTTTGGCGACGAGCTTTCCGTGGTTATCCTGAATGAGAACGCAGCAGTAGGGACGGTTGTGACAACTTTCCACGCAATGGACCCCGACGCAAACGAGCTCCTGACGTACTGGGACTGTGGACAGAGCCAGCCAAACACGTTTCTCGTTCAGAACTCCCACGGAAGCAATGCTGGGCAGTTGATTGTACTGAATGCCTCTGCTTTGAACTACGAGCGCACTGCTACATTTTCAGTCGACGTCTGCGTCGCTGACAAAGCGAATCTCACGGCCTCGATGAAGCTGATCGTCACTCTGGAAGACGTGTACGAGCCTCCGTATTTCACGCGGAGCTCTGTGCAGATTGCCGTCAGAGAGGACCTTGGTGTTGATGGGCTCATAGGAACCCCACTTGGCGTCTACGTCGTCGATGAGCAGGACGCCAACCCTTTGGCAAACACGTGCGACCTCCAACTTGGAGTCATGGAAAGCTCCTGCGGGACCAGTCTGTCGTTTTCTGTCGATCTGTGTGGTCAGCTGATTTTGAGAGACGGATCTTTTGATTTCGAGAAGACCAGCGCGTGCGAACTGAAGATCGTGCTGCTAAGTGCGCTCGCGTACACGGACAACGAGGTTGCCGCCGAAAACCTTCTCATGATTTACCTGGACATTGTCGATGTGAACGAGCCTCCAGTGTTCCTGAAGCCGCTGTATACGTTCTCTATCAGCGAGAACGCTGCCAAGAACACCCTCATCGGATACGTGACAGCGAAAGACGAGGACAGGAACTCTGCTCTTGCTATCCGCTTGGCCCTGGGAAGTACCTACAGCGCCCAATCGCCATTTGTGGTCTCGAGTGACGGCGCAATCACGTTGAATGGTACGCTAGACTTTGAGACGCAACAGTCATATCAGCTCGCTGTGCTCGTGGAGGATCAGTGGGGGCTCTCCGCCAGTGCAACGGTCATGGTCAGTGTTACTGACAGTAACGAGGCGCCAGTGTTCCAGAGGAGCGAGTATTCCTTCACGATCCAAGAAAACCTGCCAAGCCAAGCGCTCGTGGGCACAATCGTAGCTCTGGACACCGACACGTACCAGAACAACACGCTTGTGTACTCGCTTGTGAGCGGGAACGGCCTGGATACGTTCTCGATCTCGTCGGTTGCCGGGACTGGCAATCTGTACGTGAACTACGCCCTGGCGCTCGACTTTGAGCGCCAGAATGGCTACACTCTGGTGGTTGGCGTTCACGACAATGGACCTGGAGCACTCTGCACCTTCACGACGGTTCAAATTGGGGTGACGGATGTGAACGAGGCACCTGTGGTGAGTGCAGGAGTGTTGCTGTATGTTCCAGAAAGTGCAGTCATGTCGACTGCGGCGTTTACAGCCGTAAACTTGGCTGAGGTCGTCAACGGGACTTTACTCGCCACTGACCCCGACTCTGGTGACGTGTTGTCATTCTCGATCCAAGACTCGACCAGAACATTCGGCATCAATGCGACCTCGGGAACGATTTACACGAAGGCGTTGCTGGACTACGAGACCATCTCGGTCTACTTTGTTAAGGTCACTGCGACAGATACAGGTGGGCTCTCATCTTCAGCAACAGTCACAGTCGTCATTCTGGACCGCAACGACGCTCCTCAGATAACGTCGTTCGCGTTTTCGATCCAGGAGAATCCGGTGCAGGGCGTTGTGATCGGCGCAGTTGCTGTCAGTGATCAAGATTCTGGACAAACGCATGCGTTTGCGATCAGCCAGACGCTCTTGTTGTTGGCAGACAACACGACTGCAAACAGGTCGTCTAGCAACGACGTTGCCTCTGTTGACAAGAGCACGGGCGTGTTGCAGGTGCTGGACGAAAGCTGGTTCGACTACGAAACTGTGCGCAAAGTTCAGGTCACTGTGGTGGTGGCAGACAGTGGATCGCCGGTTCAAGAGACCGCTGGCGTACTCACAATCACGCTGCTGGACGTGAACGAGGCTTGCAGCTTCGCTCAGCAAGTGGCGATGCTCAGTCTCCACGAAAATGCGATCGGAGTCATAGGCACGATCGCTGCCACTGACCCTGACGTTGGGTCGGTTATTGCCAAATGGGGGTCTCTCTCCTACAGTATCACTACAGATTTGAACAACAGCAGTAGTGCTGGTTTCTTCACAATCAGTGCTTCTTCAGGGGAAATCTCAGCGATCAAGCCGTTCGACTACGAGTTCCAACGATCGGTTTTGGTGCAGTTAGAAGCAGCAGATGGCGGACAGCTGAGCTGCAAAACCCAGGTCCAGATCCTGATTCAGGACGTCAACGAGCCGCCCGTGATCGCATCAGGGAGCTTCTGGATTAAGGAGTCTGCTTCAATTGGCTCTGGCGTCGCGCTCTGTTCGGACTGCGAAAGTGTCGTGGGTGCCTCCATTTCAGTGTGGGACCCAGAGAACGACACGGTGTCGCTGACGCAGAACTCGACGACGAAGTTCTCAATTGACGCTTCGAGTGGCTTGGTTCAGCTCGCCTCAGCTTTGGATTACGAGACAACGTCGTTCTACGATTTGCTTGTGACTACAGCGGACGCACGGAACCAGGTCTCCACTGCTGTGATCCGCATCCACGTCGTCGACGTCAACGAGCCACCGGTGTTTCCAGCGCATAAGAGCTTTTCGATTGATGAGAATTCGCAACGTGGTGCGCTTGTCGGTGTCATCGTGGGTGCGTTCGACCCCGACATGTACGACACCACTTCGTACGAGATTCTCGAGGCAAAGGACCAGAGTGGCGCGTCTGTCGACTACTTCACGATCCACTCGTGCGGCGGAGAGATCCGCCTGAGTGGTGACAACTCGCTCAACTTTGAAACCAACGCGGAGTTTGTGATCCGCATTCGTGCCAAAGATCGCTATGGACTCAGCGCAACTTCGGACCCGACCACGATTTCCATTGTGGATGTGAATGAACCGCCAACATGTGAAGGCTCAACTTTCAGTCTAAGCGAGAACTCGGCGCAAGGAACATTGGTTGGTGAGCTAAAGTGGAGCGACCCCGACGCGCTGGCAAAGAATTCGATCGCAGCGTTTGAGATCGTGAGCCTGCTAGATGATGCGTCCTTCGGCGCGTTCTCGGTCGCGAAAACCGAAAGCAACTATTCGCTCGTGGTTCGCGATCCGAGCCTTCTAAACTATGAGAAAGCCCCGGCCCTGCACGTGGATCTGCGCATCGCCGACAGTTTTGTGAGCGGAAACAGCAGTTCGGGAAAAGTGATCTCGTCGCTCTCGTCCACGTGCCGCATTACTGTGAGTCTCCTCGATGTGAACGAACCACCAGTGATCGCGAATGTCACTATGAGAACAGTCGCTGAGAACTCGGTGTTGCACACGAATGTTGGTATGCCGCTCGCAGCGATCGATGAAGATTCATTCGACGTACTACTCTACAGGATTGAGTCATCATCTGTAGCAGATGAACAATTGCCATTCGCACTTGACGAGCTCACGGGCCAACTGACGGTGAGTGGTTCGCTGGACTACGAGACAAAGAAGCAGTACTCGGTAAACGTGGTGATCACCGACAGCGCGTTGAACAAAGCGAGAACTGTGGTGCAGATTGAGATTGAGGACGTGAACGAAGCCCCCAAGTTCCAGCGAAACTGCTTTGTCGACCAGCAAAACGTGATTCGAGAGCGATACGAACTGAACGAACACATCTGTATCCGAGTGGTCGAGAACAGTGTGGCAGGCTCCATTTTGAGCCACATTGAAGCGATTGACGAAGATTTGAACCAACGATTATACTATGCGATTGCTTCAGATCCTGCTGAAGTGGCTCATGTTGTCAAGAAAGGGGACAGAACCTGTGACTTGGTGTCGTCCCGAGACGCGTTTGACTTCGAGACGCATAGAGTGTACAACATTCAGCTGACGGTGACGGACACTGGCGCAGGCTTCCTCTCGGACAGCGTGCGTGTCGTTGTCTTTGTTGACGATGTGAACGAGACCCCAAGTTTGGTTTCGTCGTCGACGCTAAATCTGAAACTGGCTGAGAATGCTGCGCCAGGAGTTCTGATCGGTCAGCTCCGAGGTGTCGATCCAGAAGGGGATGCCTTTTCGTTTGTCCTCGATGACACCACACCAGTACCAGACTCTATTCGGATAGAACCAGACGGATCGGTGTACTCGGGTGACGAACCGTGCAACTTTGAGGCGCTGGTGCGACTTCAGCAGAGCTCTTCTTCAGGCTCGCCGATGCTAAGCGTGCGTGGGGCGATGGTGACGTTCAACAACATCTCGGTGCCCTTTCAGTTCACTGTGTCGGTGATCGACGTCCCCGAGCCACCGCGATTCCAGTTCCGAGACTACAAGATGGCGGTCCATGAGTTGGCGGAAGCGCAGTCCTTGATCAGTGTGGTTCACGCTACGGACCCAGATTCGTATGATTCTGTGACGTACTCTATCGACAATAACGTTGCTGAGCTGTTTGCAGTCGACTCGAACTCGGGTGTCGTGTCTCTACTTCTGAAAGGGAACCTTGACGTGGCAACCAAGTCGTCGTACAACCTTACACTCGTGGCGACTGACACGACAGGTTTGGTGGACACGACCACAGTCAACATTGCGGTCTTGAACGACAATCATCCGCCAGTGTGTCCAATCCTGTATTGCTGGGTTGCAGAGAATGCGCCAACGATTCAAAACGGGCTTCCTGGGACGCAAGGACCGTGCCTGCTAACCGTGAGTGACGCTGATGTCGGTCAGACGCACGTGTTCCTGCGAGTAGGGACCTCGGAAGACCCATTCGCAATTGATTTCGGGACGGGCGTCGTCCAATACAGCACTGGCAGTGCGTACGCGAACTATGAATCACTGAGCGAGTATCGCATTCGCTACCAGTCGAACGATGTACCAGCGTCCGGGCTTTCTCTCTCGTGTTCGAACGAAATTGTGATCACGGTTGTTGACGTGAACGAAGCACCTCGGACTGGGAACAGCTCTTCTCTGTCAATCGCTGAGAACTCGCCCGCAGGCACGACTGTGGGGTATGTGGACGCGTCGGATGAAGATGCGGGAGACGTGCTTCAGTTTGCACTGCTGTCGCCCAACTCACCATTTACAGTCAATGCGGACACGGGGCTGGTCCAAGTCACCAATTCCTCACTTCTAAACTATGAGATGCAAAGTGTCGTGGTCCTGAGTGTGTCAGTGACAGACAAGACTGGACTCCGAACGACCGGAGACATCTCCGTTTCGGTCCTAGACGTGAACGACGCGCCTAAGCTAGCCTCTGCTGTTGTTTACGCTACGGAGTTTGCTGGCGTCAGCCAAATGGCAGCGAACAGCTTGCTGCAAACGCTGGGGTCGCTGCATTGCGTTGACGAAGACTATGGCGACGAGCTTCGCTTTAGTCTCGGCAACTGGGGCTCAATATTTACAGTGGAGAGCAAGAGCGGGCTGCTGTATGCGCGAACGGAGATGCTTGATTTTGAGACTCAGCGAGAGTATTTGCTGGAAACGCTGTGCTCCGACGGCAAAGCTACTACAAGTAGCATCACACAAGTGATCGTACTGAATGTGAACGAAGCGCCTGTGGCCTCCAACCAGACGCTTCGTGTGACTGAAAACTCGCCATCGGGAAGTGTAATTGGACAGATCACAGCATCAGACCCAGAATTCGACGACCCCAACTACCTGGCGATCGACGTGTCAGATGGGAATGCACAGACCGTCTACGTGCAAAAGCTGGAGAAGTCGACTCAGTGCTTCTCATCCTCGGACGACTTCGAGTGGATCTCGTCCCCAGAGGTGCTCATAGACGCGTTTGTGGTCACGGGACCGAGCTCTGCGTCAGTCACGAATGCCTCCTTGACGTTTGCGAGCGCCGGATTTTTGTTTGTGCTGCTGGATAACGATGTCACGGAGATTCCGCAGTGGATCTCTCGTGGCGGTTTCACTCTCATGACTGGAGAGGGTGCTGTGGCTCAGAGCAGCACGAGCAAGTTGGAGTTCGACATCTACATCAAGTCTGTGGGGGCTGAAACATTCGCGCTCCCATCTGCCGCCAGCACCACCAGTGCGTTCTACGTCTTTGGGGCTTATCCATCGCCCCTGGAGTATTTCCTGCACGGGAAAGCGAGCAGTCGGTTTGAAATCAACAGCCTAGGCGAGCTGTCGCTAGCAGCTAACGCCCCCGTTCTTGATTTCGAGAGCATTTCGTCCAAAGACCAGCCACTCACTCTCCAAGTTGCGGTGTCGGACCACTTTGGCCTAATAACTGAAGCCACTTTGTGTGTCTTTGTGGACAACGTAAATGAGAAACCGGTTCTTACCACTCGCAGTTTTCAGATCGCAGAGAATCCGGGCATTGGCGAATGGATCGGCACGCTCGCAGCAGTTGATCCAGACGCAGGAGATAGCGTGACTTTCTCTTTGGCGTTTGAATCGTCGGCAGTGCTGGTGTCGTCGAGTGGAAACGTGTCAGTTCTGAACGCCACTGCGTTTGACTACGAGATGAAAGCGTACTTGGTGATCAAAGTTCGTGCGACAGATGCCCAAGGTCTCTTCGACGAGCGAGAGGTTCAAATCGATGTCTTGGACATGAACGAAGCTCCTACTTTCAGCAGCTCCTACTACATTCTGACTGTTCCAGAGAACACACGAGCAGGCACAGCGTTTGGAACTCCTATCCATGCTACCGACCAGGACGCAGGACAAACGTACAATTTGCGGTACGACAATGTCCGAAAAGACGCAGGCGGGTTCCCGTTCCGCCTTGAAAGGTGCTCCGGACAACTTGTCGTTCAGTGGGGAACGCTGGACTTTGAAGTGACGAGCAAGTACCTCTTCGAGGTTCGCGCAACAGATCCAGGGTACCCAACGGCGCTGACTGCAACTGCGCTCGTCGAAGTGCGTATTGCGGACGTGAACGAAGCCCCAGTCTTCGGCAATATGTCCAAATTTTCAGTCCCAGAAAACTCGCTCGGGTACATTGGGAAGGTGATTGTGACAGACCCGGACAAGGGCTCGGTGCTCACATTCAACACGAATGCAAGTGCTTTCATGAACATTTCGGCAAACGGGTCGTTGAGCGCGATGAAAGAGTTCGATTATGAGACGAACCCGGTGGTGTTTGTGCTCGTGACGGTCATCGACAACGGGACCAGCTGCGACGGAGTCGTTGCTGAAGACTGCGCGCCTATCACTGTGTCAACTGTGATCGAAGTATCAATCACCAATGTGAACGAGCCGCCCGAGCTGATTTCGGAGTCGTTCTCTGTGCGAGAAAACCTCGGAATCGGAACGCTGGTTGGAAGGCCACTGCAGGTGGTCGATGTGGACGGAACGGTCGGAGACTCGTGGGGGTTCTCCATTCGTAGTGAAAATGGCACCACGAGCGGAGTCACCGACTTGTTTGCTATTCGTGACAACGGCCAGTTGGTGACGCTTGCGCCTTTAGATTACGAACAGCGGATGTTGTTCACGCTGGTGATCACATACTCGGACGGCGAGTTCGTGAGCTCGAAGCCCGTAAACGTCACAGTGGTGGATGTGAATGAAGCTCCGGCGGTATTTGCCCACCAAGAAGCCTCAATCACTGAAAACGCTGCCGCTGGATCAGCTGTAATCATGGTCAGGTTCTCGGATCCCGATGCAATTTCGACGAACGTGCTGTCGCTGATGAGCACGTACCTTCCATTTGAAATCGACAGCTCCAGCGGCGTTATCAAGACCACGCGGCCATTGGATTTTGAGAAAGACCCGCACAGCTACTCCATCAGTGTGCGAGTCTGCGACGAAGTGGTACCCTCACTCTGCGGAACTGGCATCGTGGTCGTGAACGTCCTTGATGTACCCGAAGCGCCGACAATGGGCTATGTGACGTGCGCTGTTGTAGAAAACACGGGCGACATCATGACAGAAGAGCGCACGACCAAGTGCAGCGTCTTGGCTTCAGATCCGGATGCAAACTCCTGTTCTCGATACGAACTCATGGATTCTTCGCTCTTTGCACTCGTCCAGCCAAATGCCACTGACGGCGTCACAACCCAGACGACGGTCAACAAAGACCAGTGCACGAACTCAAGTATCTACCTGGTTTGGCAGGGCGGAAGTGCGCTAGCACATTCGATAATCGACTATGAAGAGAAGTCGCAGTACCTCCTTGCGATCGATGTGTACGATCCGACGTTTGAGTCAACTGGACTCGTCACGCGAAGCTCCATCACCGTCAACGTGATCGACGCGAACGACTGTCCAATTCTGGCGTCTCTGGCATTCTCTGTACGAGAGCGATCTCCGGCTGGGACGTCAATAGGGTATCCACTTCCTGGGAGAGACCAGGACTACGGAGACGTGCTCTCGTACGCCATTGTGGACGCCAACTCGGCTTCCGGACTCTTTCAAATCGACAGATCGTCTGGCCAAATCAGCATCGCGAGGGACCCGACTGGCGACGAACTGGCTTACCCAGTAAGCTACACAGTGCGCGTTAATGTCACGGACAGGGCTCAGTGCGCCGCCAGCGCGCTCATTAAAATCTCAACAGCGAATGCTAATTTCGCTCCTGTGTGGTCCAACACGCTGCCGAGCGCGTTCCTCGTGAACGAAAACGTAGCTGCTGGGACTATGGTGGGCTCTCCACTCCTCCAGTTCGCCTCGGATCCTGACAAGGACACGATTCAGTTTACCCTACAGTCCAAAGCGGACGTGTTCTGCGCTGACACATTCATCCTTGGCTTGTCGAATGGCAGTCTCGCTCTGCGAAGTGGGCAGACGCTTGACTATGAGCGGCGCAACCTGTTTGTGTGCACTATGGTGGCTTGCGACCCGTCGAACGCGTGCAGTGTCAAGGACATTAAAGTGCAGGTGCAGAACGTGAACGAGCCACCAAAGTTCAGCGAGAGCGCAGTGACGTTCGAGGTGAATGAGAACCTACCAGCTGCATCTACGCTGCCGCGCTGCCTTAGTGCTGTCGACCCGGACCTAGGCGACGGGGCGCTGCTGCAGTACAGTCTCCAGTGCAACAATGCTGCAGATTGCAGCCTGTTCACTGTGAAAGCTGAGAAAGACTGCAACCACACAGCATGTGCGCGGATCCAGATGCCTACGAGTCTTGACTTTGAGAATCGGAGCGTGTATACATTCAGTTTAGTTGCTCGAGACCCAAGCAGTCTCATTGCGACGATGAATGTCACGATTCAGGTGATCGACGTGAATGAGTTGCAGTCGTTCGTTGGAGTACCGGCCAGCCTCAGTGTGGCTGAGAATACCGATATGGATACGTTGCTCTTCACAGTCAAGTTCTCTGATTCCGATACCAAGACCCTCACGTTCAGCACGATGACGTTCTCGCTGGTGTCGATCTACCCTACAGACATGGGTTGGGTCCGGATCAACCAGGATACGGGCGAAGTACGGGTGAGTGGACTGATCGACTACGAGGTGATGCAGAGCTTCACGCTGACAGTGCGCGCTAGCGACAGGAGCACAGCACCGCTTAACATAACCACGACGTGCATCATCACAGTAGTGGACGTTCAAGACACGACTGTCGACAGTATCAGCCTCCCCTCTGGGGTGGAAGCATTATCAACTGTCGGAGGCCAGATGGTGACTCTAACGGGGACAAACATTGGCTTCAAGCAGCGCTCCGACAGCTCCGTGACGATCAAGACGCTCGAAGTGCGCTATGGCATTTACGGATCAGGAATGCCGTTTGTCGCCACAAATTGCTCACTTGCCAATGGAAACACCGGCGTGCAGTGCTTCGCTGGAGCTGGCGTCGGCGCGGATCTGTATTGGACCGTCACGCTCGTGATGAATGTGCCAACGATTGGAGATAAAACCTTCACAGCGACGTCAGCCTACGCGTTGGTGTCCTACGCCGCACCATCGATTGGGTCAGTGGCTTGCCCCACTGCGTTCCCAACCGGAGGAAGCTCTGTAGTCAACGTCGTGCTGCTGGGCAGCAACTTTGGAGCTGAGAAGATGACTCCCCTCCCCTCGCCAATTGTTATATACGGGAGCGGCCTGAAGGCCGCAAACTGTTCCATGACCACCATGATCAACGGAAACCAGGCGATTTCGTGCCAGAGTGTCGTTGGTACTGGACGCAACTTGTCCTTCTCAGTGACAGTCGGTGATCAGACGAGCAACTCCGCACTTACGAGCTGCTATTACGCACCTCCAGTGATCACTGGTGTCGTTGGTGGGTTGAATTTCTCCAGCACGGGAGGATACACGGTGGTTCTAGATGGCACAGGCTTCGGCGTGAAAGGTGCTGCAAGCGTCGTCGCCTGGTACAAAAATGATCGCCACACATTCGAGGTCACCGACTGCAAGGTGATCACTGACCACATCCAGCTGGCGTGTGTGACGCTGCCGGGTACAGGATACCTGCTACGATGGCAGGTCGAGGTCGACGACCAGCGAAGCGAACTTTCAAATGTCTCCACATCGTACGCAAAGCCATTCATTTCCAACGTGAAAGGGTTCGTGGACGTCGCGACAGCCGGTGAGTTTGTTTACTACGTTGAAGGGGGCGAGTTTGGACCCGACAGCGCGCTGTTTGAAGACCCGATCGTCGAGTACACGTTGAACGGTAAGCTCGTTTACCGTAGCGTCAACTGCAAGCGCAACTACACGAACCCGAACATTCACAACTTGCTCGAGTGTGTGGCGGTCCCTGGCACTGGGACTTTCCACTCGTGGCGAGTGATCGTGGAAGGGCAGTACTCTGAATGGAGTGTACGCAACACTTCGTATGCTGGGCCAGTGGTGCTCAAGGTGTTCCGATCAAGCGGAGAGACACTGCTGAAGACCGAGGGCTTACAGCAGGTGGTCATTACGGGAAATAACTTTGGCGAGATTGGTGTGGCGAACGTCTCGAGCGTCACATATGGAATCACGGGCTTTGAATTCACGGCCATCGACTGCGCGATCGTTGTGAGTCACGAACGAATTCTCTGCACGACTGCTCCGGGCGTTGGCAGTCGCCTGATGTGGGTGGTGACAGTTGACGGTCTTGCCAGTGCGATGCCCACAATCAGCTACGCGAAGCCCTACATCCTGTCGATTGAAGGCCCTGGTGCCGCAAACGGGAAAGCAGCAGGCTCCGAACTGGTCGTCTTGCGCGGCGGGAACTTTGGACCAAGCGACGTGTCGATCGAGAGCATTTCGTATGGAGCCACAGGACGCGAGTACTTTGTGACGACAGTTGTGGCGCACAATGACTCGGTCATTTCCTGCCTGACGGTGCCGGGCGTGGGCGAAAACCTAACGTGGATGGTCTCTGTTGGCGACCAGGAGTCGGTTGTCGCTGCGGCAGTGCAGACCTCCTACGCGCCGCCGACAATTTTCTCTTTTGCTCCGAACACTGCACAAACCGACGGAACAACGCAAATCACGATCACAGGCTTCAACTTTGGTACCAACTTGACTTTCGCGGCGTTTCGTATGGTGTTCACGCCTCCGCAGACGAGCGCGACTGCTTTCAAGATTCCGATCGTCGGATTTGGCTCGCTCTCTTCAAATACCAGTGGCGCGGATGAGTTTGTAAAAGTTCAGATTCCCGTTGGCTACGGTACGGGAGGTTCGCTGGCAATCTTTGTCGGCACTTCAAGTGTCCAAAAGTCCCAGCAAATCGCTGTGGATTACGAAGCGCCAGTGATTGATGTGGTGTTCACAGATGAAGGGCCAGCGTCCTGCTTGCCGTCGTGCGTGAGTTTGACGATCTCAGGAAGCAATTTGTACGTCACAGGACGACTCATTATCTCAAAATCTCCTCTAACGACAAGCAATCGGGACAGCTTCAGTAGTCAAAGCGTCGCGTTCTCAGCGTGGACCCACGGCGCGATCACCGTGCCGGAGTATGTTGGACGCTTGGGGTACGTTACCATCGTAATTGGCAAGAGCGTGTGGAGTAACTCGGCTCCATTCAGCTGGGAGGACCCCGTTCTTCTCGACTGGAACACGCTTGGGGCGACCTGCGGCGTCTTGGATTGTAGCACTTCGCATATGTTGGACGGCGACCCGAGTCTGTATCGCACAGTGAAAACAGATACTTCAGAGGTGTACAAGCAAGAATCCGCTACAGCTGGTGGCGCGAGACTCAGCATGTATGTCAAAAACGTCGGTCGCAGCCCTGTCGTCACGATCGGAGGCACCGCGTGCACGAACGCTCAGCTCAGCACGCCCGTGTTTTCGGCGAGCGTCATCCTCCTCACTGGAGTCACGGATGTCGCGCAGATCCGATTGCTCACGTGCATCATGCCGAGCGGCCAGGGGAAACAGCTTCCTCTCGTGGTTGTTCGCGGAAACACCCCCAGCAGTCCACGATCCATCAACTACATCCCTCCCGAGCTGGATTGGATTGCTTTCGGCGCCACGTTTGCTCCAACTGCTGGGAAAACGATTTCCACCAGTGGAACCAACTTTGGCACAGGTCCCAGCGTCATCCTCGGAAAAAGTCAAGGGCTTGTGATCTTGCAACACAATCACTCATTTATTCAGTTCACAATCCCTCCAGGCGAAGGCACCGACTTGGAGCTCGCTCTCTACGCTGGTAATCAGTTCTCAAAGACCTCGTTCAGCTATGAGAAGCCTGTGATCTACGGCATTTCGGTTATTGATGCGTCGACGAGTGGCGGAGGTGTGATGACGATGAAAGGAGCGAACTTTGGCTCAAGTGCGCTATCTTCACTTCATACCGTGACTCTTGGTAGCGCTTATGCGTGCGCTATCCAGAGTGTGACCCACGATGCGCTCACCTGTGCGGTCAGTGAAGGGCAAGGAAAAGACCTGCAGGTGGTCGTGTCTGTTAGTGGGCAGCAGAGCCTCAACACCAACATCACATTTGGTTATGACCCACCAATGATCTCCTCTATCAGTCAGGCAGATGGACCGACTGACGGGTATACGTGCGGCTGCTATCTCGACCCGGAAAAGCCTTGCGCTACGAGGACCAACCCGTTCCAGTGCCAGTACCTAGAGGGTAGTGCGACGTCAAGTACGACAACACTGGGCAGCTACTGCATCACTACGAACATCAGCAGCCAGCTCATGACAGTTACAGTGACCCAGGTACTAGACGTGGTTTCCAATGGCAAACCCGTGTACACGAGCGAACTCTACAATTCCATCCAGTTGGTTCGCCTGAGCGGCGTCTGGACTGTCTTACAAGCGGACGCGACGATCTACAGAGCTGACGCCTCGACAGACAACCCGCCTCCGTCCAACTGGAAAGACGCCACGTTGGCTCTATCAGCTGCCTACATGACGGTTTACCCAGGAACGTGCGCTGCTGTCGCTACACGAACGTGTCCTGACAACACGGATCGCTGCGAGCGAGTCGCAATCACGTTGGCGGGAAACAATTTTGGCGTTAAGGCGATGAACTGGACGTTGCAGCTGGTTGGTGCGTCCCCAGCGTACTCATTGGCGGCGATCAACATCACAAGCGACGACATTTTGTACTTTAGCCACACGAACATCAAGTTCTATCTCCCGCCAGGACAGGGGTACGACCGTCGCGTGAGTTTGGAGGTGTCGAAGCAGTCTGCGATGAACCAGTCCATCGATTTCGGATACCGGAAGCCGGAGCTGACGGCTCTAAACGTGCTAACCACCAATCTTTCCACCTGTGGAGGCTACCAAATGGTACTCTACGGTAAGAATTTCGGTCGAGAAAACACGAAAGTCCTGGTTGGAGGAAGGGAAGCGAGAGCTGACTTTCATAGCAGCCACCCACACGCGTGCTCCGAGGGCAAGTGCCAGTTCAACACCAGCGGACCATGCATCGACGAAGCCAACTTGGTTTGCTATCCGTCCAAGCTCACCACCTCTCCATCATTCGCTTACACCAACGAGTGCAATACTACAAGTCAGCCGCAGGCTGTGTGTGCTCTGTCAACTGCGAAGGTCGAAGGGGAAAGCCTGGTCGCTCATGACGACTACATGATCACAGTGGTTGTTCCTCCTGGTTACGGCGCCGATCTCTCTGTACTCGTGGTGGTCGAGAACTATGCGAGCAACGCGTTGGTGTTCTCGTACAACCAACCGGTGGTGACAGCCCAAATGCCCAACCAGCCGGACGCGAACGGAGGCAACGCCATCACGATCCGAGGTAGCGATTTTGGGTGTTTCCCGAACCAGGGGATTACCATCGGGTTCAAGGACGAGGACTCGACCAGCACCACGCGCCGTCTGTTCACATCTCAGTCACCCCCAGAAGCAACGGTCGGGATGAGCGAGATGTCCATGCTCACAAGTGGGAGTTCAGCTGCGTCGTCGACAACTACGAATGTGTCCACTTCGTCAAGCGTCGTGTGGCAGAGCGCCTCCGTGCTAGTCTGGACGCCGCCCAAGACGAAAGCTGGGTCCACGAGCATCGTGCTCTCGGTCGGAGGCAACGTCATGTCATCTTCAAGTCAGACGGAGCTCCATTTCCAGTGTAGCAACGGCTTCTACAAGACTTCGAGGATGTACTGCGACGAATGCCCAGATGGCGCTACCTGCAAAGGCGGAGACTCGCAGCCGGAGGCGATGCCTGGGTACTGGCGCGAAGGAGACGTCGTGCTCGCGTGCGACCCCAGCTACGCGTGCCTCGGCGCAAACGTTTGCGGAGAAGGCTATACTGGCATCCGCTGCAACGAATGCTCGGACAACTTTCACAAACTCAACAGCGAGTGCCAGGTGTGCCCCAATCAGAAGTGGCTGACGGTGATCGTGATCTTTGTGGTCGTGTTCATAGGCGCGGTGATCAGCTACATGCTCACGCGGAAGGGCGTGAGTCTCGGCCTGCTCTCGATCGGCATCGACTACTTCCAGACGCTCTCGATCTTCGGGAACGCGCGCATCGCGTGGCCCGAGAACATCCTCTCGGTGTTCTCCACGATGTCCGCGTTCAACCTGAACCTGGAGCTCATCGCCCCCGAGTGCTTCAACGTCCAAGTCTCGTATCTGAACAAATGGGCGATGATTGAGGTGTTCCCGCTGATCCTCACGATAGTGTCCGTTTCTCTTTTTATCGCGCGGTACATCTACAAACGCGTGGTGCTGCGGCGCACGACGCGGTTGACCTCGCACAAGCCGCAGCTGTTCGGCTCGACGCTCGTGATGATGTACTATCTGTTCTTGTACTTGACGCGGACGTCGCTCGAGGTGTTCAACTGTGTCGAATCGATCCCGTCCGACGGCCACACGTACATGGTGTCCATCTACGCGCGCTGCTACGAGCGAGGCGGCATCCACCTCAAGCTCTTCCCGTTCGCGGTGCTGTCGTTCATCGTGTACTCGATCGGGTACCCATTCTTCGTGTTCTTCACGCTCTCGAAGAACTGCGCGCTCGTGATGGAGGACCAGCTGCTGCGCGCGATGCGCCGCGGGACCAACCGCCGCACGAACCCGAACTGCTGGGAGTTCCGCAAGAAATTCTCGAAGATCTACTACCAGTTCAAGCCCAAGTACTGGTACTGGATGGTGGTAATCATCCTACGCAAGTTCCTGCTCGCAGTGGTCGGCCTGTTGTTCCGCCAGTACCCGACGTTCCAGTTGGCGTCCGTGATGATGGTGCTCTTTGTGAACTACGCGTTCCAAGTGCGCAACCGACCGTACATGAGCGCCTACGAGATGCAGCACGTCGTGGATGACTATGCCAAGCACGTCGCCCACGAGACGCGGCTCGCGAAAGCTCGGGATGAGAAGTTCATCCAGCCAGCGCACTTGCGGATCGTAGATGAGGGTCACTCGAACGCGCCACTTGCCGCGTGGAATCCTGCGGGTGCACGTGGAAACAAAGCCGCCGGGACCATGCGGTCGCCTGGTGACTCAAGCACTCGTAGAAACGACGTCTCGATGATTTCCCCGCGCCACGCCCCGCCTCAGTCACAGCAGCAACGACAGAGCATGAACATGGTTGAGTACCTCTGGGACCACAACACGGTCGAGTCCACGCTTCTGTTCAGCGCCTGCCTCGTGCTGCTGAACGGCGTTATGTTTGAGAGCGGCCAGCTCGGGAACTCTATCGACGGCTTCAACAACGTCTCGGCCGAGCTGCTGTCGGCGTGGACGATGCTGCTCATCTTTGCGAGTGGCGTGTACTTTGTCGTGGTGCTCGTGACCGAACTCATGGTGGCGCTGCGTCCCGACTACTTTACCAAGGTCAAGAAGGTGCAGAAGGTGTTCAGCCAGCACTCGCCGCTCAAGTCCAAGGCTGCGAAGGGGCTGAGACGGCGTGCGGACGACGCCGTGAGCGACTTCGAGAACGCAGGCGACGACGACGGACTGGAGATGGTGGCGCACATGACCGCGAACCCGCTGCACCAGAAGCAGGCGGAAGCGAACGCGCGCGTGTTGCTGCAGAAGACGCGCCAGCAGGACGCCATCCTGGCGCTGCAGGAGATGAAACTGCGCGGCTTTGAACGCAAACAGCACCGACGAGGCAGCTTTGTGCTCCCGCAGGTGCCAGACGCCACGGAAGAACGCTCGGGCCAACTTTCCGTGGAAGCGACCGACCTAAAGAGATCTCGCCGACGCCAAAGCGTAGCCCCAGGACCTCAGCCGAACGTTCTTGAGCAGCAGCGCCAGCAAGGCCGCTTTTCGGACTCGGAGTCGGATTCGGACGACGAGTCGAACGCGAGTGAGCTGACGCTCGAGGAGATCACTGCGCAGATCCAGCGGTCGGACGACATTGACGCGACAAGTGTTGGTGGTGGTCCTCGCAGAGAAAGGTTGTAGGCTGCAAGGTGCGGCTTCTGTTACATTCGTGGGAGTTCTATTGTACACTGACGATTGCATTTCCAAATCAAAATTGTTTTCACTATTTTACATCTACTGCGAGTACTGCGCGTGGATTTTCCGTATGTGCTCGAGCACCGAGAGCTTCTCCGCGTCACGCTGGAAGCTATGGGCCTGGTCCTCTGCCTGCCTCGTCCACTCTGCCACTCTCTTACGATCGAAGTCAGCGCCAGAAGCACCGCTGGGCTCCACACAGAGATGGCTTCGCTTCATCGCGTTCACGTACAGATCGAGGTGGCCGAGATGGCGGAACACGTCTGCGAGGTTCCACCAAACGGCTGCGTTCTCAGTTTGCTCCGCTGGGGCTTCCGGGTCTTCGTGACCACCACTGGGACCCAGCTCCAGCATGTACAGCATCAATCTGCAAGCGAGCAGGTAGTGCCCTTGCGCCGCTGCGCGCTGAGCAAATTCGTTGAGCATTCCCCATTTCCGAACGGTGCTTGGTGCTGCTCGCTTACGAGGCTGACTCCACAGATCTTTCTCCTCGAGGGGGTGGAGCTCCTTCTGCGCGAGGTTCCACTGTCGCATCGCCGCGCTCCACGCCTCTCTGCTCGCTGTGCGACAGTCCGAATCCTTCTTCTGCCGCTCCAAGCCGATGGCACAGAGACATAGGATGTCGCGCTCCAGGTAGGGACTCGGCGGCATGTCCTGGATGTACGTCAGGTACTCGACGCTCTGAGCCCACTCGCCTCTCTGCTGGAGCTGCACGGCCGCCAGGAGAAGCCAGAGCGGAAACGCGTCGTGCTGCGCGAAGAACTGAATCAGACGCGCCAGCATCCGCAGCGATCCGCCAAAGTTCTCCATGTGCATCATCACGACTGCTGTGTCCTGGAGGATAAACGGGTCGATGTCACCGAGCGCGTCTCGTGAGGTGCGCTGGAAGAAATCGTTCAGGGCCATGCAGTACGTCTCGTAGGACCGCGTGAGGTTGTACGCGTCGTAGGAAGAGTACCAGGTCATGTGGTGGGAGTATGCGAGCGCGAGGCGGCCCTCCCAGTCCACGCCTGCTGGATTGAGCTTCCACGCTCGCTCAAGCACGCAGGCGGCATTCCAGAAGTCCCCAGTTCGATACAACCCCATGCCGAGTGCAAGCAGGATGGCATACATGCTTGCATCCGGACGAAGAGTCGATACATCACATCTTGCGACTCCAATCGAAACTGCAAGACCGTAAATTTCCACTCGAGCCTTCTCCTTCTTTATCACGCGCGCCATGAGCCAGGACCTCAAACACATCTGGACCTTGTGCAGCGCGTGCTTCTCCAAGACCTCTCGAAAAGCTTTCTTGGTGCGGAACCTTCGATAGGCTTGCTGGATACGGCGACTCGCTCGCTCGCGGTTCCTTTCTCGCACGGTCATCGCCGTCTCGCGCCATCGCCATTGTCTGTACTTTCGCCTCCACCAGCGGAGAATGCGGCGACTCATCATTTGTTTCTTGAGAGCGACGTACCGGCGCACGGGGTGCACGAAAAAGCGCTGGACACGCTTCTCCGCGAGCTTCTTCACCTTTTCGGCATTATTTACGGCCGAATTGGCGACTTGCGCGTCCTCCGAGGCCTCTTGAAGAGCAAGCAGCAGCCGCTTCTTGACCTGCGCGTCGCGAAGCTTGCGCATGAGCAGGATGATGCTTCGGATGCTCGATCGCAGGAAGCGGATCGAGGCAGCCGCCTTCGTTCGGCGCCGCATGCGCTCCGCGTTTGCCAGATCTTGCTCCCTTTTAGCCTTCACGCGCTGTTTCGCCTCGTAGCCCCAGAGGATAAACGTGCTTTGGACCACAGTCGCCGCTCGCTTGACCTTCGCAGCGCTTTCCCCTTCAGCGAAGGGACCTGAGCTGTCGTGTGGTGCGCTTACATTCGCGTCCTCAGCAGCGAAAGCAAGGGCTTCCGCAATTTCTCCCAGCAGCAGAGCGATCGAGTTCGAATCTTCCTGTTCCTCCTCATCTACCAAAATCGGTGGCACTTGGGCGACCGGTCTGGGCTGCCGCAGAAACCGAATCCTGCTCAGCGAAATGTCGAACTGGTAGGCGAGCGCGTCGTCGAACAACTCCATTTCTTCTGCTGCGTCTCGCTGCCGACGCAGCAGCGAACTTTCGATGAGCGCCAGTTCCTTTTCAGTCAAGCTGCGCATGACGTTCCGCTTCAGAGGCAGCTGTGTCTTCACTTCCACAAGCTCTCGCTGCCGCTGGAAGCTTTTCTGCTGCTCGACGCGCTCTATCCAACTCAGTGCTGTCTTCTTCAGATCTGCGAATGGCTTGGAGTAGTAGACGAGTGCATTTGGCTTGCCGCCTCCGCCTTTCTGGGACACAATCTTCCGCACCTTGTCTGCGCGGAATGCGTACCAGTCGAACGCGCTCTTGTCGTTGGGCCTCCTCCACCTGTCTTGCACAGGGCTGAGCACGTTCTCTTCGCTGCTGCTTCTCTCGCTCAGCAGGTGCGCGTTGGCGACTCTTTCGAATGGGTTTACTGCCACATGCTGACGCTGTTGCTTTGCTGTAGAATGCTGGACGTTGCCATCAGTTCGTTGGAGCTTTCGATTCGCTTTCCCAGCTTTTATTGTCGTCGCCCTGTCGAAACTGGTGGGGGGCAGATGCCAACGTCGAGGTTTCGAGTCCTCCGGCGCTTGGTTTGCGAGGAGCTTCTGCCGACAGTCGCCGCAATTCCACCGCGCGATCGCTTCAGCAGACGGACGAGCGCGCACTTTCTTTCCCTGCGCGGTCACCAGCGGCAGTTGTTCCTGAAACGCGGGGTGCTGTGTGAGCGGCGGCGTGAAGCAGTACAGATGCCGCCGGAATGAGCACGAGGCGCAGCGGATGATGAGCTTCCCGTTCAGATTGCTCTTGCACTGGCCGCAGCCACTTGGGGTCGAGGAGGAAGGAGCCTCCATCACGCTGTCGCCGCGCTGCCTTCGCATAAACACTTGAGTTTGAACCACCTCATCAGTGACCAGGTCCGGCTCTACTTCAGTTGATGGTGCTATGACGCCAGCCCAAGCGGAGGGTACCTCGCATACGGGCGTAGAGCAGACTGGGTCGCCGCCATCTACGGGGGACCTCGACAGCGGATGCACATCGTACGCTCCGCCGCTGCTCTCACTCGGATCCAAGTCGATTTCGTACTCGTCCACGTCACTACCCTCTAGCCCGACCAACTCGGCCGGTAAAATATCACTTAAGCTGCCAGTGGTTATCTCGACTTCAACCGGGAAGGAGGCGCCGAACCACTCCTCCATCGCATCGTACTCGTCGTCTGCTGGTGCGCGCTCTCGTTCGCAGCCAGTCCTCGTCGCTATGGCGTCCAGAGCCTGATGTGTGCCCAAGAGGTCCATCACGCCAGATGAAAACCAAAGCGTGTGGCCGCCTGAAGAAAGTTTCTTCCACAAAAGAACCAGCTCCTTTGCTTTGTCCAAAAAATCACTTTTTTCGCCTCGCCAAAACCTTCAAACAGATTCCTAAAATTCACGCTAGTCAAAATCCTTACGAAAATAATAATCTGGTTAACATGGCCCGAGAACGGTCTACTATTATACGTAACGAGCCAGAAATCAGAATTTATAGTCGACGTTTTGTGAATCAAGCAGTGGTGGTGGACGTCGACAACAATTTATGGATCTGGATGTTTTGAATCGTAGTCGACGACGCTATTAGGGTTTTTCGTCGGGGTTCGTCGATTAATTCTAAGGATGACAACCCTTCCGATTTGTGTAGAACTGGTTGAAACCGGGACAGGGTTAAACCCACATATTGTTTCTCACAAGTTCTAGGTTGTTTTGTTTATTGAAATTTCACTAAAATTTCTTTTAGTCACACGCACTCACGCAAGCGCCGCGCTAAACGAAGATCTTGCACCCCGCATAACCTTATTTCTGTTCTTCGCACACCCAGCACACGCACAACACCGACAGGGATTCCAAGCATCGACCTCATTTCTGCCCTCACCCCACTCACGCCAATGCCTCGACCTCAGATGCGACGATGTAGACTCTCGCCACCCTCATTGTGGACAAACACCTCTTGGATGCAGGCGACGGAGAGAACCCAAAACACGACAAAAATGATCGTAGACCGATGGTAGGACCAAGTGTTGTGGGGCACATGTTTGAGTTCGACGACAACCACATCCGCCTTCTCCAAGAGTGCATGCGCTGCGTCAGATCGAATGAAGAGCCCAACATACCAGCAAACGTGGACACCTCAGAGTATGCGCGGATTTTGCACGTTTTGCTCTTCCCTGATGTCGGTCTCCCGTGCAATGCATTCCGCACGGCTGGGGGCTGTGCAAAGGAGACGTGTCGCTTCACGCACCAAGAGACCGCTCTCTCTACGTTTCTCGGATACTTGGACAACGCCGTCTGCTGTATTGAGATCTGTATGTTCGTGATCACTTGCGAGACGGTAAGCAACTGTGCAAGTGCCTTTTTCGTGTGTTTACCATATTTACTAACATTGTTCGTGCTTTGTCTAGATCGCTTCTGCCATCACCAGCGCTGTGGAGAGGAAGCCCGACCTCAAAGTCCATATCATTGTCGACGGATCATGCGCCAGAGATGAACAGGTCACTCGTCTGAGACTCGCTGCAAGTAACCCTAAGCCGCGCTGCATCATGAAGACTATGGAAATTATTTAACGTTAATTAGTCTATGCTTGTTTGTAGGGTGCAACTGTGCGAACATTGGACGTGTCCTTAATGCACAACAAGGTGCCACTTGGTGTTTTCTCTACTCGGTTGAGTAATGGAGCTGATCATGTGTGTGCAACGTAGTTTCTCATCATTGACCGTCGAATCGCAGTTCTTGGTAAGTGAATTTGAGTGGCTTTGTGCGACACCTTGGGTTCCGACTCCAATCTTGTGCAATTAACATTCCAACAGGCTCGTTCAATTGGTCGCTTGTCGCTATCGTCGCCAATAATGAGAACATGTTGGTCGCATCTGGGCCTGCCATAGTGAATCCGTATCTGAACCATTTCAGAGTCTTGTGGTCTCAAAGTTTGGCATTCGCCCCCTCCTCTCCCTCTGGATCCAGAGGATGTCCAACAGACCACCAAGAACGAAAATCGTGAGATTGAAAGGAGTTTATGCTGCTCAACCCGTCAAAGTTAGGGCCAGATTTGCACCGTCTCGATGTAGTGGCTCGACAAGTTCGTGATGTCGTCTCGACTAGCTCCATTTAGCTCCGTAATCATGCAAAGGTCGCTTTGTAATTTCATCGCGGCTTGAGTCAAATATTCTTGAACGTATACAGCTCGCTCTCTTGAATGGAGTTGTTGCCAACTCTCTGATCAGTACCTTTCACGTTGACGCGCTGGCGTCTGCACTCTGTGATGCCCATCGACCGATCTTTCTTGCTGTCGGTCCTGGTATCCTGCGTAAAGCATCTGTGCTGCTGCATTACTACTGTGCGGCCCTGCGCGGTGTGGGAGTCTGCTGCACCAGGGAGTCACGAAGCGCCTAGCAGTGCGCGAAGAACTCGTCGTGTTCCTTCCTCGTAAGCATTAGCGCCGCCTCCAGCTCTGCCACCTCGCGCTGCGTCTGCGCGCTGGACGCAGGCGGTGCTGCTACTACTTCATCGCTTTCGTGCCCCTCTTCTTCGCGCTATTCCGTCAGCAACTCCTGCAGGTGCTCGAGCGACTACTTCTGCTCGTGGCTCTACACGCAGCACCTGCATATAGAGCTTCTCCGCCGTATCGAGCTTTTTCTCCAGCAGCTGCTTGCGCTCGTGGATCACGAATAGCTCTTCTTGCCACCAAGCAAGGATCGACTCGAGCTCGAGGCGAGCGACGGACTCAGTCTCTTCATCGACGAGTTTCGCTCAAGAATGGTTGATGCAGTACCTGGCAGCGCCAGACCGGAGCTGCTGGCGCTAGACGACAGACCTTCACTCTGCTCGAGGTTGGTCAAGAGACTCTTCACCTCGTTCAGGCGCGTTTTTCACTGACGGCTCAAAGATGCGGCGGCCACTGGCAACGATGCAGAGCGATTGGCGGTGCTGATTTGCAATCAATATAGGACCGCCCTTTCATGAGCAATTCAAGTTTAGAAGCGTTTCTCGTCATTTGTGGTCCGGATAATATCTTTTGGACAGCTTGAGGCCCTCAACCCTCAAGTTGACGGTTCAGGGCCTCGCCCACCGCGCTTACAAACCCGCATCAACCCATCAGCCTAAACACTTGGGTTTGCGCTCTCTATTGCTTTGTGTTGACTGACTTTGCGGTCTTGTGTGTGTGTGCAAAAACATCTCGTATTTTCTTGAAAGGCCCATTAGTTCTTGGGGCTCTACGTACAACAGTATCAACACCCAACATGTTATCACATTATCAAATTATAGTCCACGGTTAAGTGCCCACGCTTAAGTGTCTGAATGAGCGGACAAGATGTCATACAGTGCGACCCAAAACTATAGACGCGCCCCAGATTTTTGTTGATTTTCACCGTTGGTGAAAAATCAGATAGCATAAAGCTTACACAGAAACAAAATAGCAATTGGCAACAACAATGGCGCATTTGATTATAAAAATATGCATATGCATCAAAAGAAAAATCCAAAAAACGTCCGTGCGCTTGGCCCAAAACTATAGACGCAGACCAAATCCATCCCTTATCTGTCGATCCCAGCGCCGCCACGAATGATCACTTCGGC
>JAASGK010000025.1:0-62911 GCA_023334195.1 Globisporangium emineosum
AGCCGAAATTTCAACACAAGAACGTTCACAAATGGGTCTATAAGCTCTGAAAACAGCTCGTCTGGAAACTCATTTTTGCGCGCGAAATTCAATTTTTGAGAATTTTTTTAGGATGTCCCTAAGATTTTGGCGCGCACTGTATCTCTCTGTTTTCTCACTTTAAAGTTGAAAATGCGTTTTCAAACGCATTCAGGCTTCTTTTCCGTTGAATAGACTTCGCCAATACAAAAACCGATTTCTTAAACAGACTTGGGCGAGTTTATTTCCTCCTCGCAAGCTTTACTTTTTTAATTAAATTTAAAAGAGCAACCAACAATAATAAATCAGACCACAAAAAGTCGTTTCTATTTTGGCATAAACAGTTATGTAAACAATTAGCTGTTTAGCAAGTCATTAATGGTTAAACAGTTAAACAATCGGGTACAGTAGCTGACTAATTCATTACCTGGGGTAAAATCGTTTGAATCAGTTTGAAGTTATGACCAGAAGCATCAAGTTTAGTACGGTATTGCTATTTAAAAGCCCACATAGGGAGCCGAGTATCTGTCGCTCAGATTTTTTGGCGCGAGGTTTCATGTTTCCATCAGTGCAATCACTGAGCAAAATGAACTCGGAGCGCGAAAATGCGCGGTTGAAGCAGCGGTCCGAGGCGCTCGGGGCTGCATCTGGCGCCGCTTCCAGAACGCCATCATCGTTCAGCGCAGGCGACGTGAGTGCTCAGCAACAGCAGCCGGTGCGCGCCCGTGCGTCGACGTCGTCGTCACGAACTCCGATCTTCACGACCAACTTTAGCGCTGGCGATCCATTTAGTGCACCTCCACCCCCACCACCACCACCGTCATCATTACAGCAGCGCCATCATCAACAGCAGCAATATGCAGACTTCTCCATCAAAAGCGATGCTCCTAGTGCGGCCACATTGCAGCCACAACAGCAGATGCAGCAACAGCGCTCTCGAGCCGAGACGGTGCGCTCGTTTTCGAATGTTTTGTCCAGTGCAACCAGCTCCAATGCTAGTGGAGGAGCCGCCGCCTACTCCCGATCCAGCAGCTTGACCCCCACTTCGTCAAAGCCACCGACGCCTCCTTCCATGTCGTCGTCGGTCGCGTCGACGGCGTCGGCGGCAGCTGTGTCTATCTCCTCGCGCAGAAGCACGTCGAGTGCGAGAAGTCCGCGCGAGATCAGTGTGCTAATCGACAAGCTGCTGACGAATATCCACGGCGCTCCGTCACCGATGACAACCCGTCGAGCTGTCATCCGCCTCAGCGACGCGACCTCTGAAGTCAACGTGGACTCGGTACGTCTTCACCTATGGCGATGCCATCATCGATTGTTTTGTTTGTCAGAGTGCGCTGTCAACTAACGTGTCGATCCTTGGTAATGATGCAACAATCAGCTTACGATCTTGGAGAAGATGAAGCGCAAGATCGCAACTGATGCACCGCAGTATTACGAGAAGCCCGACCAGACGATCGGAAAACTGCACGAGATCTACTCGCGCTTTGTCAAAATCAAGAACCTGAACAAGAAAAAGTAAGTGTCGAAAGAGCTCTTTCCGCAATTCATTCTCCTATCTCACGATTATCTGTGTTGTGATGTATGTGTCTACAGTGAGGCGCTGCTCCTGCTCTATGGACTCATGGACTCGGTTCCGCCAAGTGTCCATCAGGAATCATTTGCAAGCAGACCAGAGGTTGCCGCCATGAGCATGGACAAGTACACAGCTTCGAGTTCTACACCGGCTGCTCAAAATGCAGAGGTGGCGTCCTCGAACAACGATCGGTTTGTATCATCTACCCAGTCAGGGGCAAAGCCGAGTTTGCGAACGGAAGTCGACTCGCTGGAAGACTCCTTCAAGTTTGCGGTTGGGATTGCAGCCCCGTCATCGTCCCATAAACCGAAGAGCAAACTAACTGGAGCTCGCTCAGCGAGTGGGCAATTTGGTGACCATTCATCGTTTGAAGTGCCAGAAGAAGTGCTGCTACGCGATGTGCTGTACGCACTCCAAGCGATCGACTCGAGGTATTTGTACTTTGACGTGGCTGCAGATAGATTCCAGATCACGCGAAGCGTCGGAGTGCCAACCCGTAAGTCGAGCATGCCATTATGTGCCTGTCACCAACTTGTCTGTGCATCGACTTGGATACTAATGATGCTGTACGTTGTGCGTGCGAGCAGCAATGCGTGAATTGATCCACAAACTTTGTGAGCTTGGGTGGTTTTACCGAAAGATCTCCGAGTACCTCAAGCACCATCGCGAGGAACTTTCATTTGGAGTGGTAAGACATGTCACTCGAATATTTTATCTTGCTACTTACTTTCTCTAACGCTTATCGTTGTTCACTGGTAGGTTGGTCAAAGCTTTTGCCACGTGCTCAACATTGAGCTTTCGGATTACTTTCGCTTGATTGCTGTGCTGGCATCCCAAGTCGACGACGACGCCGAGACAAAGCAGCCGAATGAGCGCTCCTTCAGCGAGCTTACCCTTCGTAAACTGCTCGTGTGGACGCAAGATCCACTGGATAAAATGCGTCTCATGGCTCGACTGATTGACAGGTATGTGTGCAGTGTGTGTTGGGCTTGGCCGGAGATTTTCTCAGTTTGGGTTGTATCGTGCCAATCTAATGCAACCCCGTTGTGTATCTGTATGCCCAGTGTCGAAGGTCTTCGCGGCGGCGCGCTTGCATCTGGTGTCCACTCCCACATCCTTCACGGTGACCCAGCGGTGTCTCGATACGTCCAAAGCGTCATGAAGCGCGTAGCAGCACCAATTTTCCGCATGATTCGACGCTGGGTGTTTGAAGGAGAACTGGAAGATACTCATGTAAGAGCACAGCGCTTGTCTTCTTGGAAGTTGTGTGACTTGTGTGCATTCTGAGAAAACGATCATTTTTGTCTTGCAAACGTGTCAGGGAGAGTTCTTTGTGGTGGCCGATCCAAATGTCCCCGACGACCAGCTCTGGGCTCACAAGTACCGACTGAACCTCAAGATGCTGCCGACTTTTATTTCACAGTAAGAAAATTGTGACGATAGCCGAGGGGCTGTCTTCCGTGGTTCTGATTTTGTTTGTCGTGTAAATCCTTGCAGAGATCTGGCGAAAAAAATCCTAGTGATCGGGAAAAGCATCAACTTCATTCGACAATGCTGCGGAAATACAGATGTACGTGTCCATTGCTCCTCTCAATGTGCACTACTGGTAGATTATATCTTAACAAACTGACTAACTGGTGTTATCTTGTTGCGCTTTCGACGGCTTTCTTCAGTGGATCATGGACGCAGGACAAGACGTGATGAGTGCGACCACCGAAGTGGAAGACGATGGTGTGCACTTCGCAGAGCTCCTCAACCTGGAAATCATGATCGAGAAGGTCTCCACGACGACGAACGAGTATCTGATTCGGACGCTGAACGAGAAGTACCACTTGCTGGACCATTGCCGTGCGCTCAAGCGTTATTTGCTGTTGGGACAGGTGATGAGTTTACCTTGTTTTTTATTCTAGCAATCCACTGAGTACTTTCTCAATAGCTAACTAACGCTGTGTGATGCTTGACGTTTTTGATTGCAGGGTGATTTTATCCAATACTTGATGGACCTTCTGGGTCCAGAGCTGTCGAAGCGCGCGACACAAATCTACCGACACACGCTGACAAACGTTTTAGAGACGGCGCTGAACTCGTCCAACGCGAAGTTCGAGGTTTGTGCGCTTGTTAAATCGTTTATCATCTGGTCTGCGACTGCACTTTCTTATGCATTCGCTTTTAACCTGACGACGTAGGCTTCAGACATCCTCGCGAGGCTTGATGTGGAGCTTCTTCATGCTTCTGCTGGTAAAGTTCATCTCTCCTAGATCCAGCAAGCAGGAAATGGTGTTGAATTCTCAACGCGGCGTTGTGTGTTGTTGCTGTTGTGCAGGTGATAACGGTTGGGATATCTTCTCGCTTCATTACAAGCTCACGTCTCCGGTCAACACGGTGATCAACGAGGCTGCGATGACGCAGTACCAGCGTATTTTCCATTTCCTGTGGCGTCTGAAACGAGTGGAGCACGCATTGTCCGGATCGTGGAGCAAAGACATGAACCTTGGGCACTTGGTTCAGGTGAGAAGACACGTTCTCTTGAAGCATTAAATGCGAGACAGGCGATATTAACTCGCGCGTTTTGTGATCGTGCATTCATTATTAGGGTCGACTGCCAAGCATCACTCCGCTCATCCACAAGTGCCAGCTTCTTCGGTCTGAAATGATCCACTTTACCGCGAATCTTCACAACTACATGATGTTTGAGGTGTGTTCATTGGTCTGAAAACAAAAGTATGTGTGAGGGTTTGTAAAGCTAATCTGCGTTATCTGATTGTGCTTCGACCAGGTTTTAGAGACTTCATGGCACAAACTAGTGAAAGATCTCAAAGCAGCAAAGGATCTGGATGAGCTCATCGACAGCCACGAAGATTACATTGCTGCAATCAAGAAAAATGTACGTTTTCCTCCACCCCCAGCGAGAATTATGTTTGCGAAGCGTACCACTGAGTAATTGTGACTTTATATCTTTGTAGGGCTTCATGGCAAAAGACTCGCGGGAGCTTCTGAACCAGTTGAAATCGATTTTCGACACCATCATCACGTTCTCGAAGACCCAAGAGAATCTGTATACCACGGCACTGCGAGAGGTGCATGAAGAGAAGATGCGGCAGCAGGCGATTGAGCGAAGAACCTTGGAGGTATGTGCCGTTTACTATGCGCATCTCCTCAATTATTCGGCGCTCAAAAGACTGACAACGAAAGTAATTTGTGCCATTCTCAGGGTACGTGGGGAACTTCGGAAAGTGAGGCGTATGCAGAGCGGAGACGAAACGATGTCTTTGGTCAGAACTCAAAGCTAGTGCGCCAAATTGAGGAGATCGCCAACAACTTCAGCTCACAGCTGTCGGTTCTTCTCGACATGATCAGAGAACGAGCTGCAAGGTACGTTTTCACCTTGTTTCTGCGCTGTGCCGATTGAGCGAAATGGTGCTAAGTTGTGCGTTTTCCTTGTCTTTTTGCTTATGTGCAGTGGATCTCAGGGCCTCCCATTCCTCATCTCCCAGTTCGACTTTAACGAGTACTATCGCAGCAAGACGAACCCATCTATGGACACAGATGAATGAAAGCACAGAGCTCAACTTTTTCTCTAATGATAACACTGTCGGAAGGTGATTGTACTGCTTTGCGTGTCTATGGGTGGGATTATTACTTTTTGCATCTCTCTTGGTTGTGCTCAGGAGTAACTGGTCGACGGCTGTACTTCCTGCTCAAGAAGATCGCGCAGGAAGTAGCAGAGCACATTGTCACATGTGTAAACACCCTTATGCGCTGTGAACAGGTTTTCCAGGTTGCGCACCATTCCCAGTGTGCAGGGCAGATGGATCGGATTGCCGAAGACGTCAACCAACAAGGCAGATGAATCGTGCGGGTTTGCACCTGCAACCTCTGATCGGCTTAAACCGGCGAGACTGTCAGCCACACGAGTCGACTCTGGGTTGTTCACTGCTGAGTCACTGGGACGGAAAAGAAGTTGGATGCCGCGCAAGATCGTCAACAGCTCGCTTTCGAACACACTGCGGTCAATCACAAGAGACTCCTCGTCTTCGATCCGGATTCGAAGTCGACTCAACTGTGTTCTGATGGCATTGATTTGCTGCTCATCCAGTCCAGGCTTCTTGCTCAAAAGCGGCGCTCGCAGAAAGTCTTCCATCCTGCTCGTGGCAGCGGCTGCAAGTTCGTCGTCGCACAAAATGTCGATGCGAGTTGTCCCCAGAGTGAAATACAAAGTGAGTCTCGACGGCGCAGCGGCTGCTGCTGATCGATTCCCACAAGCATCAAGCTCATCTGATGATGCTTGTGTGCAAATCGCAGGCGTGAGGTCTTTCCCCCATTGCGCACACACCAAGCTCGCCTTGACCTCCGGGTCGTTGGTCGGCACTTTGGGGAGCTCGGGTAAGCAGCAGCTCTTTGCATAGCTCGAGTGATTCCGGAGGAGGAACGCATGCAGCCAATGCACAGTCTCTTGCTGGGCCTCACTGCACACTGGGAGAACGTGCTGCTCTCTCTGAAGTCTCAGGTAGTAGTTGATCAAGCAAGCAGTATCAGGAAGAAGAGGATGGCCAACATCTGCTCCAGCTATTCCCGCCGCAGCTGACTCCCCTTTCTTTGCTGTGGCTGGCGCAGCAGGCTCGGGTTTCTTGCCAAGACTGGATGATGGAGCTGCTGAGCTATCGGTGATCGCGTTCAAAATGAACGGCGGCAGTTTATCAAGAGAGGTCGCAGTACTAGCTTGAAGCTCCAAGGTCTCGAAGAGAGTAAGCTCGTGGCTTTGGACCTGGACGGCAAAACTCAGGTAATGAAACGCAGCTTGGACGTGCTCATCTTCCTTATCGTGAATCAGCTTTTGACCATAGAGATCGACCAGCTCAATTAGCGCCATGCGCACGAGGCGGCGATCATACCCGCCGCTGTGGATGGACGTCTCGACGCACTCGGTCAGTGACGTTGCCGATTCTGCAAACATGTGTACAACCTGATTTTCGTCAAGTTCTTGAGGTGCGTCATGTCGAGTTTGCTTTTGTGTGGTGGCTTGCTTGCGGTGCTGTTGCTGCTGGGACTGACTGTGCTGATCGATCAGGATTTTCTTTAGGATCGATCCTTTCAGGAGAAGAAGCAGCGCTTTGGTTGAGCCAACGCACCTCGTTGTATGCAGAGTGGCTCGAAGCCCGCTCTCGATCAGCTTCAACACTCTCTCTTGACGCTGCGCCAAAGTTTCCGAGCCGAAATCAATCGCACACTCGACAAGCGTCTGGGCTAAACTTGCCTTCACGAGGATGAAGCTGACGATGGCTGGGTTATACAGATTCAAGCGCTTCTCGGTGTGCGGATCCACGTGGTCACCGACTCCGATCCATCCGCGGCGCTCCAGCAATTCATCTAAAACGTACTCAGCTTCAACCAAACGGTCTCTTGCAGCGACGAGAAGCTCGGGCGTTGCTGTCAACAGCACTTTTGCGCGCAAAACGGCGCTTGCCATCAGCAGAGATTGAACGAACGTGAGACTGCAGTTTGTGAACCGCGAGAAAGCAGCCACTCGAAGCTTTTCAAGGTCGTTCTCGGCTTCGTCGCGTTTGCCGATGAACATGAGCGCCTGGGAGCGAAGCACCTCGATTTGCTCCGACAAGTGATCTTCTCCGTTCTCACGGCACTCGTGTAGCGCGACCCCACACTGGCTAAGAACAGCGTGGAAGTGACCCTGAGCAAGGTCGCACCGTATATTCTGCAGTCGGCACTTGGCGACGAAAGTGCTCGGGCGGCGGAACAAGCAGAACTCCAGCTCTTGCTCCAGATCCAAGGAAACTACCTCAGAGGAGGCAACGTTGGCTGGCTCGTCAGCTTTGACAGGCGTGTACACTTCCAATGCTTTCACGCTCAGCTCTCTTGCGAGACTCCACTGACCCTCGGAGTACGCGAGATGGCTCTGCTGAAGCAGGATCTCACCACGGATCCTTGCAAGATGGACACTGTCCCAACTTGTCTGGGGGCGCTCAGCGTCGAGTGGCTCAGCAGATTCACTTTGATCAATCAATTGCAGCAACCCCTGCGTCATCTTCTCAGCAACTGGGCGAAGCGGCGAGCACCCGTCGACGAGATTGCTCTCGTGACACGACAATTTTACAACCAACCGAAGGACCGCGACCAGAATTTCCAGCATGAGTGGCTCCGAGTGCAGTGCTGTTCGCGCGATATTGGCATGCAACTTGTGGACGTCGATGGCTGTGAGCCACGCGAGCGCCGCCGAATTCGATTCGTCCTTGAGCGATTTGTTGTCGTGATACGATACGCCAGCCAAAGTGGAGCTCGGTTTGAGTTTTTCTCGCGTGCTTGCAGCTTCAACTCCGTCGCCGAGTAGCGAGAGAACGCCGAGCGCCTCACTGATGCGTCCACACTGAGCAAGCGCTTCAATCCGAAGTCTTCGAGCATTCGCGACGTGGGTTTTGCTCTCAAGGCAATACCGCGCGACAAACTCATATCCTGCGATGACGGGCATCGCAGCCTCGGCGTAACACTCGTACTGCAGAAGCACCTCGGACACAAGGATGAAAAACAGTACAAGCGAGAAAGGCGACACTCGCTCCGAGCTCAGAAGGTCTCGTCCGGGCCAGAATTCGCTCCCCAGCTCGTACGATCCGTACAGAAATTCTCTCGTGGGGTGCGGCATGGACGATGCAAAGAGTCGAGTAAAGATCTTGGCCGCCATCAACGAGTACTCAACCGCCTGGAAGCAGTTGGACGCCGTCGCGTGCATGACTAGTTTTGACAATGTGCTGCAGCCGATCAAGGTGATCCAGAGCCCGTCGCCCTGGATCTGGTCAGCACCGCTCACACCGTTTGGCAATTGCTCTCTTGAGCTGCGCGCCAGGACCTCTCGCCAGCTTTGCACCATGTTGAGCGCTCCAAAAGCGTTGTCGAGACACTCGTGCCAGCTTTTCACCGCCAGCTTGATGTTCCCACCGTGCTCATCACCAGCATTAACACCAGCACCTCCGTACGCTAAATGAAAGTCGCCCACTTCCTGGTACGCCTGACAGAGCAGCCGCTGCTGTCGCTTCTGCCTTGAGAGCAAGATGCAGTGGTTGTACGCGCTGAGGATCCGAGTTTTGAGCGCCAGTTGGGCGGTTGCGTCCCCACCACGGCGAAATTGTTCCACGAGCTCGTGGATCGCGTCCAGCGCCTGGACGCACTTGTTCGTCGACTTTGTCAAGCTCTCGTGGATCACGGTGAGCTGCTGCATCTCCTCTCGCTGACGATTTCTCTGCTCGGTCAACAGGCGGATGCTGTCCTCCATCGCAGCTCTCTTGGCGCGGAACTCGAGCTCTTCAGGCGTGAGCACTTCTTCCACGACAAGACGGGATTTCTTCTTTTTCTTCTTCGCCTCGCTCTCCATGAACTCGCGGATGAAAGTCGCCAGATCTCGCTCGGTAGTATCAAGGATCACATTTGCAGCCTCAAGCAGCTGTCGTTGCGCGTAGAGCATCACAGGAAAGTTGCGCTCCGAGAATCGACTCCCAGTGTCGTCATTCCCCAGTAGGAAGTGGAACTTCTTGCCGATGCGTACAATGGCTTCCCATTTCTCCTGCGCACAGAGCGCCTTAACAGCAAAGGACACGAATTGGACAACCCAGGTCACGTCAGCGTTCATGGCGTTCATCGCAGAAGATGCGACGACCGTAGACGCCATGGAGGTTTGGAGCAGCGAGCGGTTCATTGCCAGCACGGCCTGCGACCCAGGAGAGCTATTGGTGATTGTGAGTGATAGAGCGTTTTGCTCCTTGACAGCGATGATGACCGCTTCCACCATGTCCAGTAGCGCGTCGACGCAGAGAGACAACTGATCGAGCCAAACAGGAGGAGACACTGACGATGGTGAAGAAGACAACGGTAGTGGAGCACCAAAGCGATCTGGAGAGATCCAAACGATCCAGATGGCGTTCCACACGTACTGACACGACGCCTGGAGCGCCTGCCACGCTTTCCCGCAGCGGAAAAGCTCACACGCCGCCGACATTTTCTTCAGAAACTGTGCAAACACGTCCAGGAGCTCGTGTTGGTCAGTACGGGTCGCTGGTTCCTGCGAAGTTTGATCCTGTTCGTGGTCGGATGAGTCACTAACTACAAGTTCTTTTGGCTCTGGCGAGACAGCGGTGCTGCTGCTGCGCTTGCTGTTGTCCCCACCGCCGCTGCCGGAGTGGAGCATCTCGAACGTGGGGTCAAAGTCCGGTCCTTTGGTCACGTCAACTAGTGTGGGTCGCATGTTGACAAGCTTCCGGAACTACCGCAGCAGCAGTGGACGATGAGCAACACACACACAAAACGTTAGACAACCCACAAGATACGGAAAGGCACGGGGGTGATTTTGAGCGAGTCTCACCAGCAGCAGCGCCTGGAGGAAGAACACTTCGCCTCCCCATAGGTACAAGAAGTCGTCGTCTCCGCCTCTCGAGGCAGCAGCGTCTTCGTGTGTTGCTGAAGGCTTTGGGGGCGACGGCGTGTCGATGACTGGCTCACTGCTAATAGGTGCTGACACTTCATCTTTCGCGGCTTTCTGTTGAATCTGTCGTGGCGTTTTCACTGACCGCGCTGTCGTTGGTGCTGACCTCGCAGATGACAGCGACTCGGATGAATCGTCTCCATCAGGGCCCCCAGCAGCAGCTACGACCACTTCTGGAAGCAACTGTTCCCCTCCGAGGGTTGTCATCACAGCGCGAAACTGGTCGCTCATGCTGCCTTTGAGTTTGGTGGACACCAAACAGGTCTCTGCCGTGCCGTCGTCCCCTTTCTGAAGCGCAATGCAGGCGATTTTGCAGGCGTACTCGGTGGACTGAATGTCCGAGCTCGCGACTGATGTGGCTTGCGTCTCCAGGAGTCTCAAGGCGTCCAGCAAGTTGAAGTTTGCCTGTTGGAGAATGTCCATTAGCGGAGGCAGCTTGGGCTCAGCGTCGTCTTCACCTCCTGGCTGGCGTGGCGTTGATTGTGGCGTACTGGCGTTTGCATTCGCAGCAGGGGGCGCTCCTTTTGTCGCTGGAGCTGCAGCAGCTGGTGGCAGATTTTTTGCAGATGAGGTAGCTGCTGCAACAGGCTGGGAGAGTGGAGCTGAAGTCGACCCGGCGCTTGCGTTCAGTGCTTCCTGGGTCACAATCATCTCACAGAGCGACCGATATTCATTGCTTTGGTACTGGTGCTGCTGTTGCTGATGGTGAAGCAGCAGCGTCTCGTTCAACAGCGACGGATACACCACAGGGCTGAAATGCCTCGACACCACCCCAATTCGGAAAAGCTCAAACGAGATGCGCGCAAAGATGCTCTTCGTGTCGACATCCCATTCGGAGCGAGGGATCGTGAGCAGCGCCTGGTAACAGGTCATTAGCGGTGCAAAATTCAACCCGTTGCACTGGCTCAAGTGAAGCAAAGGCAGTAGCACTCTGTACCCTTTGAAGCACAGCGCTCGGATCGCCTCGGTATTCGCGGCAGCCGACGCAAGCTCGACACCAATCGCGACTTTCCTGGATGCTTCAAGCGCCTCCACCTGCTTTGACAGCAACGATCGGTGCTCTGGGTGGTCATAGAGCATGCCGTCACGCTCCTGGTCCCCGATTTCGTCATGCGTGAGGGTCAGAATCGCTTGGACGACCAGGTTCAGGATCGGGATCGGCAGCTTTGCGGCCACTTCGCGCTTTAACGCATGTCGGTGGAACGGATTTGCCTTCCAGAGCGCTCGTGACGACGCGTCTCGAGACACGACCGAGTTGTAAAGCGCGGCAGCAGCGGCTCGCGAAGCGCTTCTCAGAGGGCCAACCACTGCTCCATCACTGAGCTCATGGCACGCCTGCGCGAGGTATCCGTAGCACAGAGAGACGGGAAGCGGGTGCAGGGCCACCACGGGCTCCGACGATTGGCCGATACCCTGGATCACGTCGTCGTTGGCATCAAACGCTGCGACTGCAAACACGTAGCTCTCGTTGGGCAGCAGGCCTCCGACGGTGATCTGACGTTGCTGCTGTGGAGCGAGGTACACGGGCTCGGACGTGCCGGGGAGCTCGTTGTTGTTGAGTGAGACCGCGGTGCCAGCCCCCGAGGGCTTGGCAAACACCATGTAGTACGCGACTTTGCGCTTGCGCAGGCTCGGCTGCGAGGGAACGAAATCGAGGATCCGCACAGTGATCGCGGTGCTGGACCGTGCAACCACGACTGGCGGCAAGGGCACGTTGAGATCGGAAGTCTTGTGGCGAAGATCGTCATTAGCTATCGAGACCTTTTTGAGCCGGCTCTGGAGCTCGCGTTCCTGGGTTTCGATCCGCTCGAGGAGTTTCATGGCTTGCTCTGCGATCGCAGCGTTCTCAGTGGATCGACTGCTGTTGTTGCTGTTGTCACTAGAGTGGTGGTGATGCCGCATGCGCTGGATGCTCAGCAGCACTTTGCTGTAACCGTTCTTCCGGCACTCGAGCGACAGTTTGTTCTCCATCGTCTTGACCAGCGAGAGCGATTCGAATGGCGATGATACGACGCCACCACGTTCATTCCCAACAACAGATGTGGTCGGCAATGCGTCGACTGCGCTCGCTTCTTCGAGCTCGACCTGGTACAGGAGAAGCACCAGATCCACCTGAAGGCAGCAGAGATCGTGGAGGAAGCTTCCGAATTGTGACCCTGTGCCAAAGACGCCGACACGATCGCGGGCAGTGGCTATGGTGGCAGCACCACTCTCTCCACTGAGAACGACCGCATCCGAGTGAGAGAGACCCTGATCCACCGTTGAAAACGAAATTGTCGAGCAGGAGAGCGCCATCAAGGAGCTCCCCGAATCAGCAGACGTGGCTTCAAAATGGGAGAGGAAACGCGCGAGTTCGTCTCTCTTGTGGTCGATTCGCTCGAGGATGCTGCGCAGCACCTGGATCACGAGTCGCGTTCTCTTTTGCAACTGCAGCAACGAAGTCAAGCGAATCCCAACCTCACCGTGCAGCAAGAGGTCGTCCAGGTCAGCGAACGTGAACGCGAGGTGCGCAGCCAGTAGGATCTCGCTCGTGACTCTAATGGTTGGTCGTGGGAGCTCCGGAGGGTCCGTCGCGTCGATCTCGTTGACCATCGGGAGCGCGTACTGCTGCCAGAGAAGAAGCGCAACTGCGAGGATCAAGTCGCGGTTCGTGTGGTTCAACGTGCCAGTACCTTGGTAGAGACAGCTCGTCAGCGCCTTTGCGAGCCTAAGCAGTGCGCTCACTGGAGGTAAGGCGACTCCAGATTTGAGCAACTTTAGAGGCTGCTGCTGCTTTGAAGTTTCGTGTTCTTCCTCGTTGACCTTTGTTGCTGTTTGCTCTAGAGTCTTGAGCCTGGCGAGAGCCTTGAAAAGCTCGAGTTCCTGCGTACACTTCTCGCGATCCGCGTCGCTCGGTGCTTCTGAGGAGATTGAAAGGCGCGCCTTTGCCCCTTTCAATAGAAAGCCGAGCTGCTCCGTTTTTCCCACGCGATACAGATGGCGCAATGCCATCAGGTGGAACGACAGTGGGAACACGTGTTGAAGCTCGTCTCCTAGTACTGTTGGCTCAGTGGCTTGTTTATCCGACGACGCCTGGGGTGGTAGCAATGGAGTCGCCATCTCCACCACAAAGTCCAGGAGCTCACTGAGCTGCTCAGTGATCTTTGATGTCGATGGTGGTGAGAGTACCCCCACACAACGTCTATCCGATCGCGTGAGGCTCTCCACCATGTCAATTGCGATTCGAAGTCGATCACCAACACTCGTCGAGGGGAAAATGGTCTCAATCTGGCGCTTGCAGAGAGTTTCGTGGTTTGCAGCAGCTTTCGCGCGAGCCATCAGCATACCCGCGGTCGTCTGGGCCTGCATCAGTGTGTGAGCCACATCTTTTGGCAGCGGCAGGTCGAGCTCTTCCTCTTTCTTCAGGCGCAGCACCACCTTTTGCGCGTACTCGGCACAGTTGAGCGCTGCCTTGAGGTACATTGTTGTAGCTGTTGATGTTGGTAAAATATCTTGTGCTTGAAACGCCATGAGCTCGTAGCACTCGCAGGTCAATGCGAAGAGCTGCAGGCGCCAGAGGATATACTTTGTCGTGCTCAGCGTCACGGCGGATTCGATCGAAAGAATCGCCCATTTCAAAAACGCCACGACCTCTTTCGCAAATCCCAGCGTGCTCAGCGGCTTTGCAATCGAGAAGATCAAGACCGAGCCGTTGAGCACGAGCCACGAGTACCTGTGCGGGCTCTTAGGGGTCTTGTAGTCCAGCTTGGTCGCTTCTTTCATGCCTTTTTGCAGCAAGCGGAGTGCCTCGAGCATCTTTTCCAGCGTCCCAGGGTGCCGCACGGTCCCGTCACAATGCTTTTGCACCTGGAAGAGACACATCGCCTGGCCGTACAACGCGCGGACATAGACCACGTTGGCTTCGCCTTCAGTATCTCCATTGCCATCTCGCTGTGACTTGACGCTCTTCTTTGGCGATGTCGATGATGCTGAGGCTGAAGCAGCAGACAAGTCCTGGTGCTCTTCACGGCCTCCAAGCGCGCCCTCGACCACTTTTTCGTAGAAATAGCGAGACGCAGCGCGGAATTCCTGCTGCGCGTAGAATTTGTCGCCAAAGTCAAGCAGCAGGCGCTGTTGTTTACCGAATGCAAGCTGCTGCTCCTGGGTCGTGCGCTGCACTTTGTGGACGAGCACGACGAGTCTCTGTGCAAATGGGCCGTAGAACGCGACCTCTTCTTCTTTTGCTTCTGTTGCTGTTTCCACCAGTGCCTCTGAGTGTGGCTCGGCGATCTGCGTCTTGTCGCTCTCTACTGGATTGGTGAGAGAGCGCTTGGCATCCCCCACTTGGCGCAGGAGGAGCTTCAAGTCGCGCGTAAACTGCTGCACGAGCACGTCATCGGCGTCTTTAGAGGGAGGTGATGAAGCTGAGGCGGTGCTCGGGATCTTCTTCACCAGCGACGCGTCTTTTCTCGCCATCCTGCAGTAAGTTGAAGGTGGTGAATAAGCGAGCAGCAGCTCAGACTGGAGCTTTGTCTCTTTAGGCAGTGCTTGGACAGTCTTTGACTCTTTGAGATCGCGACCCTGCTGCCGAACGGTCGGAGAGTGAAAACCATTTTTGCTGCCACACACACACGCACACGCAACTGTCCTGAGATGGAGCCATTGACGCCATTGAGCTCGCTAACAGCACGACGCAAGACGCCAGCGTCTACTGCTGTGTCCGGGTCGTCGACATTGTCGCCTTTGGCGTCCTTCGCGAAACAGAAGCAAGATGAGCTCGTGCTTGGGTCTCCAGTCGCGAACACGAGCAACAACCTGCTAGCAAAGAACGGTGGAGCAGCAACAGACGCTGCTGCCGCCTCAAGTGGCGAGAAGAAGCTCTCTGGGTTGGCTTCTTTCACCAAGTCCCAGCAGCAGAAGCATCAGCTACAAGAGTCAGTCAACCCGACACCACGCAGTTCCAATGCCAACAGTGTCTCAACAAGCTTGGGAAGCAATGCGAGCTTGGCGCGAGACTCGCCCCTGGCTTCGTTTGCGAAGTCTCTCGTATCGGCTTCTGCTGCTGCGAACGAGAAACCAGATAGCGCAGCTTCCCAGCCTTCACCTGGTGCTACTACTGCTGAAGCTAGGCCAGCTCTTAAGCGACTGAGCTCAGCATCAAGACCCACGTTGCTACTGAAGGGAAGTTTACAGTCGTTGACAATACACAATGCGCAAGACCACGGAGTGGACACTGGCAGTCGCGCCCCGATAGAAAGCGAAGCAAAGATGAGTAGCTATGAAGAACGCGACGGTATCCACGAAACAACCAGTCAGGAAAAGCAAACGCACGTGAGTGACGAAGCAAAAGCCCATTCTGCTGCTGCTGCCGCCGAGGACTCGAATAGCTTTAGCGACATGGGCGAGGCCAACATTGTACGACCAGACGAGGAGAGCGAAGGCAACGGCGATGCTGAATCAGATACTACTCTTAAAGGAGCCTCGGGAGGCGAACGTGAAGCGAAAGAAGCAAAGTGTGAAAGCCTGGACGTCCAAACAGCGGAGGCCGATTTGTACACTTCCTCCAGTGGCAGAACGCAGCCAAAGTCAGTGAGAAATACGCGATTGAGCTGAGGAGGGACCCGAGGTTCTCTCTTTTCCGAATAACCAACTAACTCCCAGGTGGTGTATGCTAAAAAAATACCTCGCTATAGACCGCTAGTACCAAAGATCTTTGTCCCCAAGGCGTCGGAGATCCCTCTCTTCCACGCAGTGGTCGCTCTGGACGAAGAGCTCCTTGAAGGGCTCCTGGAACAACTGAATCCGGACGAGATCCTGCTCATCAGAGACCACGACGAGCGCTCGCTGTACCACTACGCGGCTCTGAGCCCGCGGAGAAGTGTCACGGCCCGCGTGTTCAGCCACGCAAATCGCTATTTCGACAGCGACCTCGACCTGAAAATCCACGATTTGATGGCGAAAAAACAGCAGATGCATGCGTACGCTTGGTAGCAATCGCTTGCCGGCAGAGGTGCCTGGATTCACCCATAGACTGACCTTGTTGGGATATGCGACATTGTACGCAGGTGGATGGAAACGGAGCAAACCAGGTCGAAAACGTGGATCCCGCCGCGCGTGAAAGAGCTGCAGCGGCAGTCGCGAAAGGCGAAACAGGCAGCTCTGCTCCGAATCTGCGAGTGTGTGGACCGGGATGACCGATCCATCTTCCACTATGTGAGTACATGCTGTTGCTCTGCCCTGCGTTCCACTGAGTGAAATCTTGTTCATCATTAATTAGTGCGCGTGTATGTGCTGCTAGGCTGGAACTTCAAAGGCTGCCTTGTCGATTGAAGACAAGCCGCAACTCCTCAGTGTCCTCCAGAGCAACCTGGGGATCTTCTCACGAAAAGGTGCAGTGCTCTTGCTAGAACCTACCTTGCGATTGCCATTTGCTTGGCTATCAGAATGTGCTTCCGAAACCAATTCTTCATGGTCTTTTCGCAATAGATACGTGCGGGAAAACGCCACTTCACTACGCAGTCGAGAATGGGAATTCGTCCCAGCTGCTGTGGTTTTTCCAGCTCGGCGCTGGGATCCACTTGAACACAACGCTCATCGAACAGCTGCTGCGCCTCAATGCGAGCAAAACCATCCGAGATCTGCTGCTCCGAGAGGCCGAGATGCTAGACGCCGTCAACTACCGAATCCATAGTGAACATGACAGCTTTAGTGATGAAGACGACACCGTTGCCAAGGACGATCATGAAGCGACATTGAAGAGTAATCATGGAGGGCAGAGTGGCGACGTGGAGCTCGGTATCAGCGTGTATCTGGCAGCCAAGCTCGAGCGCGATGTGACCTCGCTCTCAGGCCCGCTCTTGCAGTCGCCACTGCTCAAAGCCGCCATGTTTGGGAACATTGGTGCTGTCAAGTTGCTCCTCGCGAAAGGTGCCGACGCCAGTGCTCGCGATGCAAACGGGTGGAGTGTGTTACACGTAAGCACCCTACATTTATCTTCATGCCATGAATCACGTTTTACCTAAGTGTCTATGCGTCTGGTGGTGTTCTCACAGTATTGCGCAAGCGGAGCTTCGCGGAATCACCTTGCAGTCGCTCAGTTGCTACTACAAGAAGCCCCCAAGCAAGTCCAGATCAACACACGGTCCGCGAAAGGGAGGACGGCGCTCCACGTCGCAGCCAACAGCTCCACTAAAAAGAGCGGCTCCAGTGAGAATTCGACAGAGACTCAAGCGGCAAAGACGAAGCGCGACGCCAAGCGAGCTCGAATGGCGGCGCTACTGTGCGAACACAAGGCGAACTTTGACCTTCAAGACAATTCGGGGAAGACTGCGCTGCTGCTCGCGGCTCGCAGCGACAATGTCCACGTGGCAAAGCTCCTGCTCGAGAAGAACTGCAGCCCGGTGCTGTTCGACAACACGGGGTCCAGTCCACTCCATGCCGCAGGTTTCGTGGCAAAGTCCCTACTTTCTTGTAGTGACACAACAATGCGATGCTGACATTGACTGGCGTGCACCTACCTATCTGGTTGCTGTTGCTGTGGGAGCGTAGCTAGTCGGGGACACGTGGAGATGACGGCGTTCTTGAGTCGTTGGGATGCGAGTTGTCGTTTCTGGAGTGGCGTTGTCGATATCCAAGGCCGAAAGCCGATGGATGTCGCCAACAACGAGCAAACGCGACAAGCCCTGACGGTACGTAGAGACGCTAAGAAATGGCGTATCTAGCTTGCCTTCTGATAGCAATACGACACCTTTACGCGTGTAGAATCTCTGGAGCGCTTCGTACGCTGGAGAGATCGAGAATGTCAAGCGCTTGCTTCAACTCAGCAAGAAATCCCATAGAGCCAAGAAAGAAGGATCCCAATGCGGCTCCACCCAGGCTGTCAGCGCTCACGACCGAACTTTTCTCACCCAGCGCTCCGCCCTGCACCTCGCAGTACGAGAATTTCCCCACTATCAACCTTTGCAAACTGCAACAGTAAGAGTAGTGCTTGACTGACTGATCTGAGACTTCATCTTCGTAGGTTCAAGGGTACGCGGACGTGCTGAACAGCACCACCACCTCCTCTTCCGTCCAGCAAGATCAAGGAACCCCAGCAGCTACGGAGAAGAAGCGACTGGCGAAACTGGACACTTCCAAGAGAGAAGCCTCGAACCGGTTTCTTCAGGTCGCGCAGCTGCTGGTCACGGCTGGAGCAGCAGAGCTCTCGATATCCTTTTTGACACGTTCTCTTCGCTTTTCAGGGACCGATCACCATCACCAGCCACCACCCTACACATACCTCGCAAAGATTCAAGTTCCTTGACAATGTTCTGTTTACGCAGGCGACAAGTGGGGGATCACGCCGCTGATGCTAGCTGCCACTATCAAAGACGTACGTGCCCGGATATTGGTGAATTGCCTACGACACCACAGCAGCTAACCTTGTTTGTGTCTGCTTTGTAGGGAATCTTTATGGAGATGTTGCTAGATGCTCTAGAAGACCAGGAGGAAGAGCGCAAAGACAACGGAGAGAGCCTCGCAAAGCAAGATTGCGATGCAAACAGCGCTCTCCACTACGCGTACGCGTTCGGACTCGCACAGCTTTCCAACCTTCTTGAAGACCGGATGGACGACACTGTGAGTAGATTCTGCGTGCGTGAAGTCAGATACAAGCGATCATGACAATTTTGATTTCGACCACTTTTGTTGCTTGTGTTGATTTCCGATCGTAGGAGATTGCAAACAGCCAGGGCAAGGCACCTCTCGACGTCACAGGGTACCGAGCCAAACTCTTTCCTCAAGGGCTTCGAGACTACAGCGCACAGCTTCAGCGATGGCGAGACCAGCAGCAGCAGCAATAGAAGAACCAGTAGACAGAGAGTACCGTGTATTGTCCATTGGAAATGGTGGCCGCGCGTCACAACTTCGCACCCACAACGCTCGCCAGTGTTATTGAACGTTCTTGTGGAGCCACGCAAACTGGAAGCTGTAGGTGACACCAAAGTGGGCCAGAGACAGCTGAACTGTAGAGGCGACCGAGATGACGAGCGTCACCTGCACCGACTGCTACTGCTTCTCCAGTACGCAGGCGAGAGCATCTTCAAAACCACCTGCTATTTTGCTCTTTTTTCCCAGCGTTTTGCCATTTCTGAGTTTGGAAGGTAGGTAGGAAAGTGCGGCCTCCAGCCACCCGAGGTCGACGCCGAAAATGGTCCTGTGTCGATGTCGCTGCAGCAAAGAGTCTTCGCAGTTAAGCTTGGCGACTGAAGGCGACAGCTCTCCGAGGATAGAGTGCGTACTGTGCCTTGACTCTTTCTTAGCTGCTCGTCTATCTTTCACTCGCGCGCGGGCTCGCCTTCAAAGCAGCAAGAGTGCAAGTGATGATTGATGGCTTCAGCGTTGTCCTCCAGTATGCACGGTAGTCATTTTGTAGCGATTTTGACTTTCATGGATACATTTTACGTCAGCACAACTTGGCATCGGTTTTGACAGGGAGAAGCACCACGGGCGCTGAACAATTTTGCCCAGCAGCAATCAGTTCAAAGCAAGCAGGGAAGGAAGGAAGGAAGCGGGAGAAAGCTCCCTGTGTGTGCGCGCATTGACACAGGTGCCAGCGCCATGCAGTTCACGGAGCTGAGCGAGCTTAACAAGGTGGTGGGCATGATGCGCATCGCGGCCTGCAACAGCCCGACGTTCCACGACCGCCAGGACTCGGAGGTCGACCGCATCTACAACTCGTCGCCCAAGATGGAGATGCAGCTGCGCAACTCGTGGATCGACAAGATGGCGTCGTTCAAGCCCATGACCACGGCCAACGGTGGTAACAACGCGAAGAAGACTACGAGCGCCACGCCCTCTGCAGCAGCGGCGGCGGCGTCGAATGGCGCGGCGAACGGCACAAAGAGCGCGAATGGGACCGCGGACGCCGGTCGAGCGAGCTCCAAGAAGCCAAATGGAGGAGCGGATGAGAACGACACGCGAGCCGCGAACAAAGCGGAGAACGGGAAGGACGCGGTGAATGACGCCGACGCGAAGCAGCGCCGGATGTCGACCGCGACAGGGAAAACAGCCAAAGGTGGGTCTCTGTATCATCGCACACATTAGGCTTTCAGGGACGATTGCACCGACTCATTCATGTGCTTTCGATCATCGTATTCATTGGAATGATGTACTCACAGATACGACATCAAAGACTGGTGATGCCAAGGACGACAAAAGCGGCGACGCCAGCAAAAAGAAAGAGGACGGACTGCTCTTTGAGAAAGAAGAGGTGGTGCCCATTTCGTTCCACGAGGTGTCGCTGCTCGACAAGATCCTCAAGGGATCGTCCGTGGCGCTCGGACCGAAGCCCGTGATGATGGGCGGCGCAGAGGGCAGCGCAGTGCTCCACTTGACGATCTATCTGCCGACGAGAACCGAGATGAAGATCGACGTTCGTGCCTTTTGTGCTACGATCAGGTGTTGGCTCGGGTGTTGGGTGTTAACAATTTTGCTGCTATGACTGTGGTTGATTGTGTCCGTAGCTCTACGATGTTTCGACCGTGGACGAGTCGATCCAAGAGATCCTGCGGAACCACCAGGCAAACAACCGCCAGCCTCCGTTGTACTACGGCCACCCTGAATGCTACGAGCTGCGTCTGCACGACGCCGATGGATACCCTGATGAAGACTTTCCAGGTAAGACAGCAAGACAGAGAGACTTATTGAAGCCTACTGCGTGATGGGTCTACTCGCTTACTGACACGCGGGAAACGCTTGATTGTATGCCTACATTAGCACTCGATCGATCGCGAAAGATCAAGAACTTTGGAGATGCTGGAGGTCACGAGTACTGCCTTTGCGAGCGACCCGATGCCTGCCCACCGTCAGGGGACGCGCCTGGAGGTACGAACTGTTTAAGATGAAGACGCTATGGATTGATGTGATGGAGGAACTCAACGTTCTTGTGTTTATATGATGTGTTTGTGTAGACGCAACTTCTGCTGCCGCGAGCAAGGTGGAGGCCCCTGCTGCTCCAAAGGCACTACCGGCGGGCGAAAAGATGTTCCTGAAGATTTACATGTACACCTATTGATGTGGCTTGTGGGTGGTAGCATATGCGACCTATGCTGAATGTTCTTGTGTGGATGTATGTCTGTTAATTAGGCCAAAGAGTGATGACTACACGGTCGTCGCCATCGACAGCACCACTATTGGACAAGACCTCTTGCCGACGCTCAACAAAAAGCATCGTCTGCAGCTTTTCCAGGATCAGTACGTCCTGAAGATCAGCGAAGCCGAGCGAGAACGCCTGGACCTGGCGAGTGACGAAATCGATATGCAGACCAAGCTTCGTCCGCTCAATCTCCATGAAGTCACGCTCGCAACAAGTAAGCAGCGAGCACTTTCCATGATGTTGTTATTCGTGCATGTGAAGCTAACATCTCTTGTTTACTGTGTATTTCACCAACCACAGAGCAATATGCCGATGCGCCTCAGATTCCAGTGACTGTGACGCAGACTGTGGAAGAGACTGCGGGCGTTGACGGCCGCGCTCGCCCACCACCCGAGACGTTCATGTTTAACGACGTCACAGCTGCGATGTTCAAGGAGTGGCGCGTGATCAAGAAGAACAAATACGGCAAGAAGCAGCAGCGCATGCTCGGAATCGACCAGCACAAGATCTACAACCGCAAAGTGGGCGAGCGCGTCATCAAGTCACGCAACACCACGAAAATTGTAAGTAGTTCTCAGCTCTGTTGTCTTTGGGAACTGAGAGTGGAGGCTGATATTAACGAACGTGTCGTCGTCACTTTTATAAAACCTCCTGATAATTTGTTCAGGCTGAGCGACCGATTACGAGTGTCGGTTGGGTGCGCTTCATGACGGACCCGTCGGACTTCCAGATCTACTTCAAGGATAGTCTGGAGGAGATCGTCACAGACTTCACCGCCGAGTCTCCTTACGAATGCGGTATGTCTACAATGTCTATGGGCTTTAGCGTTTGGACTCTTGCTCACATGTTGATTGTTGTGCACATGTGCCATTCCTCACAACAGCGGAGATTGTCGCGAAGCTCAAGTACATCCTGTCGAGACGAAAGTAACCAAGTCCGAGTGCTAAAATGTCAGTCCAGTCCGTGCTTACAGTTCGTTGCTGTTGTTAAAGCTACGTTGTGAGATTGGTTTCCATCTCAGTTATGAGCACCTTCATCAAATGAAAGAGCAAATACCTTGCTTATGAGCCGCTCATCCAACTGACAAAATCCAACACGCAAGACTGATCAAAGTTCCAAGAAAGAGCAAGAGAGAATAATTGTTGCGGCGTCTCAATTTTATTGTCTGGTTTACGTGTTTTCATGCCTAAAGAGCAGCAGCCTCCGAGAGAAAAGGAGAAAAAATACCCAGCTCTCATCAGAAGAGCGTATCTCCAGGGCCGACGATCCTATCAAAACCGATAAATGACAGAAGCGCGTGGCTGAAAAGCAGCAGGGGATTAACCTGCAGCTTAGACCTTGAAACCACGCGATTTTCGGCGACCACGAGCCTGTTCGAACTTGCGGCCCTTCGAGCGGACGTATGGCTTGACCGCGTCGTGGGTGTGCACCGAGTTGACGGTGGACTTGTGGCCGAAGTGCTTGTACACCTCACGGGCGGTGCGACGGCCACGGAGGAGCACGGTGTTGGCACCCTTTGGCGCACGGAGCGCCAGCTGGTCGAAGCTGAGGCACTCACCGCCGGCCGACGTGATGCGGGCACGGGCCGTTTCGGTGAAGGTCAGAGCGACCACCGAGAGCTTTGGCACGTTGAGGAGACGGATGTCGTCCGTGACGGTGCCAACAACAACCGCAAGCTTGCCCTCGTGTCCCTTCATGTAGCGAGCCACACGAGCGATCGAGATCGGCGCCTGGTTGGTGTTCGACTGATACAAGCGGCGCAGCACAATGCTGTTGAACTTGGCACCAGTACGACGCGCGAGAAAACGGTACAGCTGGGAAAGAGGCAAGAGATCACACAAGCGGGCGTTAGAGATCTTATCGGTGATGCACGAGGATGACGATGATGATGGTGAGAAGCGGCTTGGGGTACTTACGCGCACGAGAAGGTTGAGGTACACATTCTCGGACTTTGGGGCCGTGCGGTTCTTCTTGCCCACGACCTTGCCACCGGCAATCAAATCGATACCCTGTTACCGCAGAAATAAAGCAATCACACATTAGCAACCACAAGGTCTTCACAACGAACATATAATATGCAGGCTTGAAAAAGCGAGAAGAGGTTGGTCGAGAGGCTCGCTCGATGATCACAACAACAACAGCAGCAAACAGCAGCAGCGATAGTCGGTGGTGGTGGTGGATCGTGCTCGATGGGGCTGGTTTCTTTGCGCTGGTGTCCTTCAGTCCGTGCTATTGCGCTTGGGGAGCTTGGGCTGCTGTCTGGGAAGTGGTCGTGAAGATTTTCTGCAGTCGGCCTGACCTGAATGGGCTTCTTGCGATGTCGCTGTCCTTGAGACGTGTCGGAAATGCTTGCTGTCACTTGCACCAGTTGATCTCGCACCACATCACCACTGTCACTGCTTGTTGCTGCTGCTGTTGTTGCTGTTGGTTATCAATCGGAGCTCGCTTCATCCAGAGCGAGAGCGAGCAAGCGCGCGTGTGCGTACATGAGCACACGCAGCAAGCGAGCAGGCAGGCAGGGCTCTCGCTCGTCTTCCACTCCCACGCGCGGGCGGAGGAGGGAGGGCTTACCATTTTTTCGTCTTAAAAAAATTGAAACTTGACGAAGACTTCGCTGCAACAAGACTGGGTTTCGCGGCGCCGCTCACACGCGAGCCATCTCCCATTTGGGCGTGGTTGGTTCCCAGCGCTTGGCGGCCAATGGATGGCCCCTGAATAAAACCTCACCCATATTGACATTGAGGTTTTATTTGGCCAAGCCGCAGTTTCAACCAATCACACAAAATTGCGAACGCATCTACAGAACCATATCGACTAAGTACGAGTACACTAGCGGAGGATATTCATGTGGTGCACACTATCTGAGACCAGGTTACATAGACACCAAAGAGCGCGTGTCTGGTGCTTTTGACGCGCATCGAACGCAACTGAGTGACGGCTGGCCACTTCGCCACCTTCTCTCTCGCTACAAGGAGCTCTTCCCATACAACAGACCGACGCAGCACCATGACCGCGATCGCTGCTGTGCCTCTCGAGTACGTCACGTGTCCGGCGGCAAGCCACTGCCTGTGTGGCGGATGCAATGCGCTGCAGCCAGCCAATCTGATCTCCTCACTCATCTCATCTCCCCTCTGTGCATGCCTGCCGTGCCTACAGACAAAAGCAAGTGCCGCTCTCAGAGCTGGACCCGGCCGTCGCTGCCGCGTTCCCAGTCGTGATTGAATGCCAGCGCGACATCGATATCTCGGCGCTGCAGCAGCGCATCGTGAAGAGCGGCGCCGCGCTCTGGGACCCAAAGCGCCAGAAGGACAACGTGCCGATCCAGCGCGCCGGCCACGACAAGTGGGGCATCGGCAAGGTCGTGTTCATCTTCTGCGACGACTACATCAGCCGCGTGTACACGTTTCCGTGGTTCCACGAGTGGAAGGCCGAACTCGAGCCGATCTTCAAGCAGATCGGGATCCCTTTTGAACGCGTGCGTACTGTAGCTCTTCGAATCCGCGATTACGGCTACAGATGCAGCGGGCTCACTTGATACGTGTTACTTACTGTGGCTACACACACACAGGTCATTCGCTGCATCTTGGCGTCCATGCCACCTGATGCCGACATCCCGGTGCACCACGACACGGGCGCGTGGGTCGCCAAGTCGCACCGCATGCACATCCCGATCTTCACGGACGCGTCGATCGACTTCCAGGTCGGCATCGGCGAGCAGAGCATGACGCGCCACAAGTTCAAGCAGGGCAACCTCTACGAGCTCAACAACGCCAGCAAGCACCGCGTGCACAACTACTGGGGCAAGGACCGCGTGCACATGATCTTCGACTACGTCGAGGAGGACTACCCGCTCACGCACCTCAACCTGAAGTCGGACATGGTGCTCCACCAGACGCGCCGCACGCTCGACCTGTCCGCCGACTACGGCTCGCGCACGCTGCCGTCGTTCATGGTCATAGGCGCGCAGAAAGCTGGCACGACATCGCTGTACGACTACATCACGCAGCATGACCTCGCGGTGTCGGCGAAGCGCAAGGAGACGCACTACTTTGACTGGCGCTGGAACACGAAGCTCCCGAAGAGCGACACCCCCGAGGGCGCAGCGGCGCACTGCGACTACTACCACAATTTCTTCGAGAAGGACGTGCTGCTCAAGTGCCCGTCGCTGCTGAGCGGGGAAGCCACGCCGAGCTACATGGTCGGCGGGTCGCTGGTCATTGACCGCATGCAGCAGGTGATCCCGCACTGCCGCAAGATCCTCGCGATCATGCGCAACCCGGTGGACCGCGCGTACTCGCACTATTGCATGACGGCGGACAAGGAAGGCAGCGCCGAGCAGCTGCGCAACCGCGGCCACCACCACCTGCAGGGCAAGACGTTCGAGCAGATCGTGGACGAGGAGATCGAGGAGCTCAGCAAGCTGGGTGTGCACCCAGAGATGGACTTTGACGAGTTTGACCAAAAAGTGCTGCGAGCGCGCGCCGAGGGCTTCAACCACGGCGCGCACTCGTACGTGCTGCGCGGTCTGTACGCGCTGCAGCTCGCCGGCTGGATCCGCGCGTACAGCGCGGAGAACGTGCTGCTGCTCACGCTGGACGATATGAAGACCTCGGAGGGCCTGCATGTAAGATTTGTTCCTAGTGTATTGTGCTGCTGTGGCTCTCTACATACCTCCTAATACTAATGCTCTGTGTGCTATTGTTGCCTTGCAGACCACGATGGAGAAAGTGTTTGCGTTCCTGGAGCTGCCGGCACACCGCATCGAAGACGCCTCGGCCAAGAACACGCGCAAGTACGACCCGCTCTCGCCTGCGACGCGCGCGAAGCTCGCCGCTTATTACGCGCCGTACAACCAAAAGCTCAACGAGCTGCTCGGCCGAGACCTCGGTTGGTAGAAAGAGAGATAAGAACTAGCACCGCCCATCCACCCATTGTCTCTGATGCGTTTGGCAGTCTTTACCGCTTCTTCTTGAATAGAATCTCCGTCTCCGTCTGCTCCTGGAACACTTTGGCTTGGAACTCCATCGCGAGCTTCTCGTCGGCGAAATTCGCGTGCTTCTGCGCCGCGCGCGTGTGCTTTTGCTGCGCCTGGCAGAGGAAAAGCGTCTGCTGGAGCTCGTGCACCTGCCTGCGGAGCGCCTCCTGCTCGCCCGAGACGAGGAGTGACTCGGACTCGCGCTGGAAGTGGCTCTGCTCCAGCTCGAGCTGCTCGAGCTTCTGCTTCTGCCTCTCGATTTTCTTCTCCAGATACTCGCAAGCCGCCGATGACGACGACGACGGGTTGGAAGCCTTGCTGCTGTTGCTGCTACTGGCTGATAGTGCGCCCATTGTTGTTGATGACGGCGACCGCTCTTTCAGCACCTGCACCGCGATCTGGAGCTGCGTGAGCTCCTGCTGCGCCTGGTAGAGCGCCCAGAGCTCCTCCTCGTCCTTCGAGAGCTCGAGCAGCTGCTGCTTCTTCTTCATCTCCTTCGCGAACTGGAGCGCCGCGCCGGCTTTGCTGCTCAGGTGCAGCTGGAAAGCCTGCTTTTTCTGCACAAAGCGCAGCTGAGCGCCGAGTTTGTGGACCTCGTCATCGAGCTCCTGCTCCTGTTGGTTGTAAGACTTGAGCTCCTGACTGAGGCCCTGCGTCTCGGAACAAAGGCTCGCGGCTTCTTTCTTCAGCAGCTCCAGTTCTTTTCGCTGGCGTGTGATACCAGCATCCCCTGATGCACCGCCGCCATCACCACACTCTTCGTGCTTTGTGGTCTTGCGCTTGATGCTGATGTTACCACCACCCGAGCAATTGCTCCCTACGTTTGCCACCGATGGCGACGACTCGGCTGCGGACCGCAGACACTTGCACAGGTGCTGGTCCTTGTTGTTGAGGATATCGAGGCGCGTCACCGCGGCCTTGGCGTTGAACACCTGGGTCTTCAGCTCCGCCAGCTCAGCCTGGAGCGTCATGACCTCCTCGACCACCTGGTTCTGCTGCTGGTACTTTGTCTGCGCGCGCTCCATGAGGAAATCCTGTTCGCGAAGCCTTATCTGCCGCCTGTCGCGCGCGAGCACCTTGTCCTTGTCGAGATCGTCAAAGCCTACGTCACTAAACTTTAGTACTCCCTCGTGGTGGCCCTTCGCGCCGCCGCCTCTGTGCTGTAGCTGCTGCTGCTCTTTCTCGGCATCCTTGGCGATGATCGCGTGCAGTCGCTTCTCCATCGCGCGGTTTTCCTGGCGCACTTGCTGCTGGAACTTGGTGCGGTTGACGCCGGACGACGCCTTGTGGTCGAGCTTCATCGCGCCGTGCTGCGGGATCGGCTGCTTGCTCTTTGCCTGCGCCTTCGCGTGCTCCGCGAGTCGCACGCGCCGCTGGTCCCGCCACTCGAGGCGCTTGGCGAACGCCACGTTCTGCTGGTCGACCTGCTTCTCGAACTTGCGGCGGTTGATCGTGCTGCTGCTCGTGTGCGTCGTCCTCTTTGCCTGGGGCTTTGGCTTTGCTGCCGCCTTCGCCGCCTGTTGCTTGGAGTACTGGTCCTCCTTGTTCTTTGGCTGAGAAGCAAGAGAGCGTCCTGAGGCTGTTGACCCTCGATCCTTGGCTAGTGATCGTATACTTTGACTTGTGGGCTTGCTCCTTGCCAGTCTCTGTCTGATATCCTCCAAATACGTCGGGTCAAACTCAAACGACACCACGATCTCAGGCGCTATGGCGACGCCTCTATCATCATCATCACCATCATCATCACTAAACGCGTTGCTAGCTCTGCTACCATGGGGGACAAGCGGCTTGCCCTGACGAGACTGGAGCGGGAGGTGGCGCGAGATGCTCATTGAGCCGCCAAAGAGCACGTGGCGCAGGATTTCCGTGAGCGAAAGCACCGCCTGGCCAATGAAATCGTGCATCTGTCGTCGTCCACGCTCTGGCTTTTGTTCTCCATCATCATCATCTTCACCGCCTGTTGAGACGGAGTAGACCGAAAAGAGCACGTCCCCACGCAGTTGGAGCCACGCTGGGGGCTCTTTTGGCGAACTGGCAAGCGGTGGCACAAGCCGCATCTGGAACGCGCCGTCCGCTTCTGCGTCTCCACTGTCTTCGTCATTCCACACGGGGTGGGTTGACTCCATAGCGACTGATGTGGTCGCGAGCGCGTTCTTGCAGCGCAGCATGATATTGGCGTTCGCATACTTCTGGTTCTCGCCTGCGGCTGCCTCGGCGAACGCGATCTTCACGAACGCGCGCGGAGGGAAAATCATCATCCTTCGATTGACTGTCTGTTGGGAAGTAGTGGGGATGCTGGGGAGGTGGCTCGCACGGAGCACTCTGCCACGCAAGACACCGCGCACTGGAAGGTTCACGCCGGTGTTATAAACCCCAATACTGCGGCTGTTGCTGTTGCTGGAGCGTGCGATCAGTGGCTGGGACGACGCATTCCGAGCGCTGGATTGGCGGCCAGCAGCAGCAGCAGCGCCTCTCTCGAACGTGATCGGCACTTCGCTCATCGCAATTGATTGCTCACCGTCATCGTCGCTGTCAGCTCGCTGACCATCGTCGTCACTCTCATCGTGACCTCGTTCACCATCATCTTCGATGTGGAGCGCTGCTCGCGTGATCCCAGCGGAGGCCAACTCAATTTCACCAACATCTCCGTCACCGTCTTCATGCGCATCGCTACCACCACCTTCTTCTTCCGCGTCCACGTCGTCCTTGTCCTCGTGATGTTGCTGCTGAGTCTCGTCTTCTTCGTCGTGGTGGGCGTCATCGTCATCGTAGCCGTCGTCAGTCGGAGACGCCGGCGGCTCCATCATCACAGGCGCGCGGCCACCAGCATGCTGCTGCTGCACCTCACCCTCGTCGTCATCGCTCTCTGCATCACCATCTTGTTGCTGCTCGCCATCTTCAAACTCCACACGCTGCCCTTGTGACTCCCAGCGCTCGTCGCCGTCGTCGTAGAGCACAAAGTAGCCCTGCGCTTCGTCCGCCTCCTGTACGCGCCCCCCGAACCATTCGTCCTCGTCCGTCCAGTACACGCGCACGCGCAGGCCAACGGCGTCGCTGCGGATCGGCATCTGTCTGCCTTTCTCAACAGTGATCTCGTAGATGGCCTGGTGACGGACCTTGTGCAGCGTGAAGAGCCATTGTGGCAGTTGACGGATGTCGTTTCGTGGTGCAATTGATATACTGGTACTAACATTGGTATACCGACAATGCAATGCTACAGTAGCAATACATTGCATTGTGACAATAAGAACTTATTGCATTGTTTATAATTGTGACAATAATATATTATTGCAATGCTTGCATTATTGGTGATCGAATTAGTGTTTCCCACACTATATCATGATGTTGGGTCGATCAAATCAGGTCATATCCTGGTTTAAGGTATGGAAAAATCAGAATAGGGTTGATTGGGAGAACTGTAGCCATGTCAAAAATGCAGCCAAGTGGGTTTTGGGTACATTTTAGTCGAGCTTTGGTTCACTCCAAGTCAATAGTGCAACACTGTCCAAAGAGAGAGATTGGCTAAATGCCGCCGCCCTTGCTGAAAAACACGACGGTCATCCGCTATTCTTGGGACTCGAGCCTCAGACTGAGAGAGGATCTATCTGTCTATTGGAGGTCGCTCGCATTCTGATCTGTCTTCTAGGTATTCTTAGCCCTCACGTTGGTCGTCGTCTTCAGTCCTCTGGGTAAAGCTCCGCCTTTGGCTTCTGGTCCGATACGCAGTGAATGAATGATCGATCTCTTCCGAGCCTCCGAGTAAGAAATAGCTGGGGAGGGATGGAGGGAGGCGCCTTTGGGGGACTCGATGCGCCGCCATGATCCTCACTTCCTCATTTGCTTTCCAGCGAGCTCAGCAATTCTCCAGCCACTTCCAGCCACCTTTTGCACCCTCGTTCTCCTTCGTGGAGGAGCTCGACCAAGGCGCAGGCCGGTCTCATTTCGTCAATCGGCGCTCCCCATCCTCTTCAGTAGACAGCAGCAGCCATGGACTTCTCGCAGCGCATGAAGGACTTGATCCTGCCTCCGGGACCGCCGGTAATCCGTCCCAGCAACATGTCGTCTGGGGCGACGACCGTCGTGGGCGGCATGGGGCACAGCATCCCGACGGCGGACGCCATCATGGACATGAACGAGCGCAAGGGCGTGCGTCGTGCGCCGATCAACGAAGGAGCCGTCGAGCCTGGCGACCTGAGCTCGAGCACGCATGTGCGCGTGCCAAAGAACAACCAGACTCGCGCGATGATCACCAAGGCGCTCAAGAGCCACTACCTCTTCAGCTCGCTCGACCAGGGCGAGATCGACGAGATGATCGACGTCATGGCCATGGTGACGATCCAGGGCGGCGACAACGTCATCTCGCAGGGCACGCCAGGCAACTGCTTCTACGTTCTCGAGAGCGGCAGCTGCGACATCGTCGTGGACAATGAGCTCGTGGGCAAGTACAGCAACGGCGACGCCTTCGGCGAGCTCGCGCTGCTCTACAACTGCCCGCGCGCCGCGACGATCCGAGCGACCACGGGATGCATCCTCTGGAGCGTCGAGCGCACGATGTTCCGCAAGATCATGGCCACGACCGCGTCCGCGACGCAGCTGGCGCGCGTCAACTTCCTCAAGAACGTCGAGCTGCTGCAGCGCTTGAGCAACAACCAGCTACAGAAAGTGGCGGCCGCGCTCAAGCTCCAGCGGTTCAACGACGGCGACTACATCATCCGTCAGGGCGAGGACGGCAACACGTTCTACATCATCGTCGAGGGAAAAGTGCGCTGCACGTCGCGCAGCTCGGGCCCGGACGCGGTCGAGAAGGAGCTCATGATGCTCTACCGCGGCAACTACTTTGGCGAGATGGCGCTCATGCTCAACGAGCCGCGCCAGGCCAACTGCCTCGCTGTGGGCAGCGTGGACTGCTACGTCATGGACCGCGCGCAGTTCACTAAGCTGCTCGGACCACTGCGCTCGCTGATCGACCGCCAGATGCGCATCCGCGTGCTGCGCAGTGTACCGTTGCTGTCGTCGCTCACGGATGACGAGCTGGATATCCTCGCGCACGCGCTCAACGTCGTGTCGTTCGAGGACAAGAGCGTGATCATCAAGGAGGGCGACGCTGGCGACACGTTCTACATGATCTCGGACGGCAAGGTGAGCGTGCGCAAGTCGGGCTTCGAGATCATGCAGCTGCGCTCGGGCGAGTTCTTTGGCGAGCGCGCGTTGCTCGCGAACGAGCCGCGCGCCGCCGACTGCATCGCGCTCGGCCGCGTTGAGTGCCTCACGCTCCAGCGCGACGCGTTCGAGAAGCTGCTGGGCAAGCTTGACCACATCATGCAGCGCGAGATGCAGCGCCAGCAGCTCATGCAGCAGGCGGCGCTCGGCAAGATGGACGCGCGCTTCAGCACCGCGCCGCAGGCCGCCAAGAAGATCCAGTTCAAGGACCTGGAGAAGCTCCGCACGATCGGCACGGGCACGTTCGGCCGCGTGATCCTCGTGCGCCACCGGCCGACGAACCAGGCGTTCGCGCTCAAGTGCATGCAGAAGGCCAACATCGTGGAGACCCACCAGCAGAAGAACGTGCTGTACGAGAAAGGCATCATCTCGGAGTGCGACCACCCGTTCATCCTCAAGCTCTTCGAGACGTACGCGGACGCGAACCAGCTCTACATGCTCTTCGAACTCGTGCAGGGCGGCGAGCTCTGGTCGCTCTTGTACGAGAAGTCCTTCCAGGTGGCCAAGGGTGTCTGCGGCGCGTTCGACCTGCCCGTCGCGCGCTTCTACGCGTCCAACGTCGTCGAGGCGCTGCGCTACCTGCAGAAGATGGACGTCGCGTACCGGGACCTCAAGCCGGAGAACTTGGTGATCGACAGCGCCGGGTACCTCAAGGTCGTGGACTTTGGCTTCGCCAAGCACGTGCCGTACTACCGCAGCGGCATGCTCTTCGAGCGCTCGTTCACGCTCTGCGGCACGCCAGAGTACCTCGCGCCCGAGCTCGTGCTGAACAAGGGCCACGGCAAGGCCGTGGACCACTGGGCACTCGGCTGCCTGCTCTACGAGCTGCTCTCGGGCCGTACGCCGTTCCAGCACAACGACCAAAACAAGATCTTCGAGAAGATCCTGCAAGGCCGCACGCACGTCAAGTTCCACCCCAAGTTTGATGCCGACGCCAAGGACCTCGTGCTCAAGCTGCTGGAGCCCAACCCGGCGCTGCGTATCGGCTCGCTCGCCGGCGGCATGGAGGACGTGGCCAACCACCCGTTCTTTGCGAACGCGCGCTTCGACTGGCAGGCGCTGGTCGCCAAGAGCGTTAAGGCACCGTTCGTGCCGGCCATCAATGACACCTTCGACTCGGCCAACTTTGACGCGTACCCCGAGGACGCCAACGTGCGCCCGTTCCACGGCACCGACCTCTTCGAGGGCTTCTAAGAGGAGGAGACAGACAGATTGACTTTTATTGCTATTTACGACACAGAACACAGAGCTACTACCTAGCAGGTTGAGGGTAGAACAGCAGCAGCAGCAAACACACTGTCAACCATCCATACAACCAATCACTACTAGTATTTGAAACAAACACCAGCACCCCCACATACGCGTGACGTACCTGGGTGGCGCTTGCTATTTATTATACCTCCGGATTCTGTTATTGACACCACCAACGGTTGTTGATTTTGTGCCTTGCAATCTTCTACGATCTGGTGGAATCCATAGCTTCAACATGGAAAAAGAGTACGCGAAGCGATCGATCGTTCACAAGTGAAGCTACTCACGCGCTATCCGAGAGCAATGTCGAAATGTGTGCGAATCTGAATGGTCCCCCTCCCCGCAGTCCTGCTTTATGACAAGATGTCAAAAATGGATACCCCGAAGAAATCGGGATATAGTGGGAGATGTCGATGGTTAGTCGACGAGCCTCAGTTGAGATACTCCCATTGAAAAATCTCCGTCGTAAGTACGATTCCCGTGGCTGAACACGCGCGCTTTGACGCTTCTCCGTGTGCTCAGAGCCGTGTCGCGTAGTGATACAGTGAACGCTCGTCATGGCCTCGAATGGAATTTCAGAATTCCGTCCGGACTCGGTTGTTCCAGGAACTCTTGAAGGAGCGCTTCGTCCGGAGTCACCACTGCGTGCAGGAGGGCGATTTCCGATGCACAAATCCTTGGAAGTAGCCTGTGGCAACGCATTTTGGAGCATACGTAACCTTTTTTTCAACGGCCAGGGTAGCCTAGGGGGATTGGTTGGTGTGAAAGGTGCTTGGTTGGCTTCGCTTTCAAGCACAGAACTACAATTATACTAAACTTTACTGCATGTATCGTTGACTCCAACGCAGCGGTATACTGCGTGCCAATCGAAGAGCGGAGACTGTGGACCATGGGGCTCCTTCAATGGGCAGCTCCGAGTGCTATAGTCGATAGCGTATACCACAGAAGAAGACGGAAAAGAAGGAGAGGCAAATGGAGCATTGGCCCCACGGTACCGCATTCACTAGAGCGCGTTCTTTGGTCCTATGTGCAATATGAATCGTGCGTGAGCGGCATCTGGGGTCAGCGAAAGCAGCAGTTATATCGCGTACCTCCAGCTGAGCAGCAGGCGGCGACCAAGAGTGCTAGCTGTAGCCACCAGCAACGGTTCTCTCTCGCATTGAACAGGGCACTGGTGCTGCGTTCGAGATCCTCTATGACTACGTCGAGTCATTGCGCCCATCTGGCATTATTGGGTCCTGTGTCTTAACGACAGCTCCAACACAATCACTGCTGAGGAAGAGAAAGCGGGAGCCACTTGGCTTGGAACTGCTTCCTGATTGCAAGAGAGAGAGAGAGCAAAGAGGGGAACGACCTCGTCGTGTTCTCCTCGACCCAAGAGTCCATCGCTCGCGTTTGTCGATGGTCTGACAAAACTTTCAACTTGATGGCAGGCCCGATCAGGTCGAAACGACGCCGAACGATTTGAAAAATTGGCGTCGTTTCAAGGCGGATGGCGCGGAATAGCATAGCTGTTGGTGGACGGAGCGCCTGACCGCCTGACAGGAAGTCAACGGCAACAACTGCTTGTTGTCTCCCTGCGCATTCCCCCTCAAAAGCTCCTGCAATGCGCATTTTAGTGATCACCACGCGGTGGGCAAATCCAGATATCAGCATGAGATGCGGATTTTGCATTTGCTTTGCGGCGTGTATGTTTTGCCTTCGGCAGCCATTCCTTCCGTCCAAATCTTTGAATTTGCTCCCAAAGATTTTGGCGGAAGGAATGGATCTTTCGCTGTTTCCAGCGGACATACGACACGCAGATTGGCATGAAACGAGTGCGTTGCTGCTTGTCATCCATCCATGGATATACATTGCCAACAACAAACAACAGCAGCAACACGTCAACCGAAGAAGTTGGAGATCGATCATCGCAAAGGATTATTACTGTGCGTGCACTTGTAAAAGCAGCTGTGTGTGTGCGACACAGTCATTGGCTCAATCAGACAGTGGCTGAGCTGTCAACGTGCGGGTCCTTCTCTTCCTGTCTGCCCACGCAGCGCAGGCCACATGGCGCTTCGCTTCGCGTGTGCGCACGGGATTTGCATTGTTAACTGTTGGCTGGTGTTGAGCGAGGGAATGAGGAATGGGAGCCATTCACCCCGCCCATCCCCTACCCTATCCGAGCAGAAGAGGCTTCTGCGCGCTTTTTCCAGCCGCTTCTGCGGAAGACGCGATAACGTACCGTTTCAAAATGTAAACTACTGTCATATGAGGCAACTTATTCATCCATCTTGATTACTGTAGGGTGTCAAATATGTTTCCACCATTTTCATGAATTCTACGTGTAACTTACATGTTTTACATTCTCATGAAAAGAAACAGCCAAGAACATTCTGCGCAGAAAAAAGAATGCGCGCAGACGGGACATTCCCTTTTCCCAGAAGAAGGACTGTACAGTACAACAGCTCTCCCATCCGCCATTTTGCCCATTTGCGAAGCTGCTGATCTCATTTTTAGACAGCTCTCCAAGCCCAGAAGGTCGGAAGGCTCTCGATCGATAAGAGAGAACAACAACAAATAAATCAGTGGCGATGGCGAAATGGCACGAACACTCTTCGCCGTCGGCGGGGCGTCATCCGGCTCCGTCGCCCAGCAACAACGGATCCAGCAGCAGCAGCTGCGCGGTCGGCGCCGGTCGCCCGCTGCTCCACCGCGTGCGCAGTGGGAGCCTCAACGCACTCGACAAACCGCCGATGATGCGGTCCCCGCCATCTCCGGCAGAAGAGGATGAAGAAGATGACGCCGAAATGGGAGAAGGAGAACAGCAGCGGGAAAGCATGACGAGTGTGATGGCGGCTGCCGCCATGGCCATCCCACAGTTCCGGAGCTGCCACGCGAGCAGCAAGCAGGTCACGACAAGCAGCAACAACCAAGCGTATGGCGAGTGGCGCATTCGACGGAGAGGACGCAGCGTCAGCGATAACAGCAGCAGCAGCACGAGCAGTCTCAGCAGCTTGAGTAGCAGCAGCAGCAACATGAGCAACCCCGGTCGCCCCTCGCTGCACCAGCTCAGTGCGGACGTGAGTGCGTTCCGGTCCGGGTCGATGGACTCGGACGACAGCATGGATGGCTCGCTTGGCTTCGGATCTGTCGTGGTCGCACCGGCACTGCCGCGGCCACCGTACCCGGTGGACCCGTACCATTTCTACTGCAAGCCGCAGGTGTCGGCGGGCGCGGTGCTGAGCGACATGACGACGCTGCTGAACGATTGCGACGTCGAGTACTCGGTGCACGCGTACAAGTGCAAGTTCAAGTGCGTCAAGTACGTGCACTACAGCCACGTGGAGTTCATCGTGCGTGTGTACACGCACCAGAACACGCTGCTCGTCGAGTTCCAGCGCCGTAGCGGGAGCTTGCTGCTCTGGGACGGTCTGTATAATATTTTGTATCACAAGCTGGTGGACGTCGTGGACCCAAGCGCATCGGCGTGCTCGCAGAGCGGCGGACAGAAGAAGGTTGGCGCGGTGCGACGCGACAGCCTGAGCGCGCAGATCTGGCGCACGATCTCGAACCAGACGCCGTCGTCCGGCGTCGAGGCGATGAAGATCATGCTCACGTCCAAGTACATTGACGCGCAGCGCGAGGGCTGCTCGGGCCTCGCCGTGCTCACAGAGGACGCGCAGAGTTCGTATCTGGTCGCCAAGCACGATCTCGTGGGAGGGCTGGTGGCGGCAGCCGAGTCGGACGACCAGGACATGGCGCGCTGTGCGGTCGGCGCGCTTGCCAACATTGCGAACGCGATCGGGTCGTTCGCGAACCAGCAGGTCGCAGAGGATACGGTCGCGCACGTGACGCGCGCCGGCAAGATCGTGGCGGAGCTGCTCGCCAAAACCCCGAGCGACACGCGGTTCTCGCTCGAGCTGCTGCGCGAGTGTGCGCGCGCGCTTTGCGCGTTTGGCAAGGTCTGCCCGCAGCAGATCATGGCCTGCGAGGGCCACACGCAGCTGCTGGCACTCGTGAACCACCGCGACGCGCAGCTCGCCGCGCACTGCCGAGACGCGCTTCAGGCGCTGGAAATGAATGTGTGAGATAGCTAATTAACCAGAAAGAGTGATAGCATGGCCCGTCACCACTAACCTAAGCAAACGAAGAATTCTTATTTAACTACGACAGCATAACACGAACGTATTTTCCATTCCTGACCTCCCAAATCTTAGAATGCCTACTGGCAGTCCCAAAACCCAATTCTCTAAACGGCAGGCGCGACCGAGTTGAAGTGCTCGCCCAGCGTGTAGTAGTGCAGGTGGTACGTGAGCTGCAGCGGCTTACGCTCGGACGCGTCCGCGAACTCGTCGCCCATGGAGATCACGTCCGACTCGGCCGAGAACACGTGGATCGGTGTCTTGAGCGCACACGCGAGCGCGCGCAGCTCCAGCTGGCCGCCCCAGTCCGACGTGCTGATCACGCGATCGCAGTACTCCTCAAAGAGTTCTAAAGACATTCAGGATGGCACACACAGCATTAGGCTATGCCTACTATAGAGAGCGAGGTCATGTTCACACGGAACCATCCATAGCATACATACCTTGACTGGACTTGCCCGAGTCTTCGTCAAGCGCTAGAAACGGTAGGTAGTCGTCTGGCCGCGCGCGCATGTAGTTGCCTGTGATGCGACGGAGGTACTTGAACGCAGGCTCCTATTATTAAGAGTGAGATGACAGCGTCAGTATGGTTAGCTGGCTTAGTCCATTACTCCCTATGTTGTTGAGTGAATAGCACAATACGTACGTCGCTGCTGTAGGGCATGCTCTGCTGCTTCATCTGGTCGGCGACGGCGTGGTACATGCAGTGGCCGTCCGACGGGATGTCCTTAATCACCAGGTTGTACGGCTTGAGCTTGCTCAGGATGATGTCTGCCTCGATCTGGCGCTCGCTCACCGTGTGCTTGTTCTCCTCTTCGATGCGCTCGCGCCGCTCCTGCTCCTGCTTCTTCAGTTTTTCCTACAAAGTAGAGTTATCGCAGTCAGTATCCATTCATATCACATGCGCGAGAGAGAGCCCTGTGTGTGTGTGGAAGTCCAGACAAAAGGCAGCAAGCGTACCCGTCGTCGCTGGGCTTTCGTCGGTCCTTGGGGCTTTGCAGCAGCAGCGGGCTCTGGCTCAGGCACAGCGATTGCTGGTGCGTGAGCCTCGCTCTCTTTAGGCTCGTCTGGCTAGATATTCGATCAAGATTCGTCACAAAAAGAATGACAAAGAGATCCACGTCAGCACCTCATATAGCAGCAGCAATTGACACGCATACAGCACAGTAAGCGAACTGGCCTCAACGCTCGCGAGCTCTTCTTTGTGGCGTGCTTTCAAGTCGCTCTCCATGCGTTGCACCTGCGCGTCCGTGTCCTTCTTGCTCAGCTTGTCCTTCTTGGCTTTCTTCTGGAACGCCTTGACGTCGTTTTGCAGGTTCTGTTTGGGAGGGACAGATAGAGGGAGACATAGAAAGTCAGCATCACAGTTTAGCGATACACAGCACACACGTATATTTCAACCACAGAGTGGCAGCACGTACGCGCAGCTCGAGCTTGTGGCGCTGCTTCATCTGGCCCAGAGTCTCATTCTTGCTCGCCATCGTGCCACTTTGGCAAAAAATATGTGGGTGATTGATGTGAAATGGCACAATTGTCACTATTATGAAATAGAAATCCACTTTAGCATACAGGCACTATTATAAAATGCATCATTCAGTGGCATACAACTATTCTGGAGTGTAGTACCGTATAGCTCTGAATAGAGCGCTGTCACCAGCTGCTGGTTACGTTCGTGGATGATTGGGTTACGGTATCCGTAACCCATGATTGAAGAGCCCAAGATCAGAACCGGTACAGCTAATGATGATGACGAAGACGGCGACTGCGCAGCGAGCACGGCTCCATCCGCGTCGCGTGGTGCTCTGTGCGGATTTCGACCAGACGCTGACGGTGAAAGACACGATCGCGCTGCTCTTCCAGTCGACGGCAACCAGACAGAGATCAGCACAGGCGAAAGAGCGGCACGGAGCGCAAGTGGCGCTCTTGGTGAAGCAGTACGCTTCTGAAATGAGCGTCTTCATCACAGACTACCATCACAAGAACAAACAATCCAGCGATTCAGGTATCACCGGCGCAAACACAACACTTAACGCCGTAGCAGGTCAGCCAGCGCACGCATCCATTGAAGATCATCACAGAGATACTGAAGACAATGCCTGTCCTGTATTCGATGCGGCTGGGCTTCGCGAGTTTCTCAACGGCTACGGAGCTGTTGACTTGCAGTCGATCAGACGCGTCGTCGACTTGAAAGCACTGCAGGGCATCCATAGACAGGACTTAATTGAGAACGCAAAGCAGATTGAGCTGATGGACAAGTGTGTGGACGTACTAGCGTCCGCAGATGCGGCGTACGTGATCTCATCGAACTGGAGCGCCACAATGCTCAACGCAGCACTGAATATTGACAGAAGTGGGCCAAAGATCAAGATCATCACCAACGGTAGGACTTGTTGTGGGTGAATGCGCTGGGTATTGTCGCTTAACACGGTCGTCATTATGTATCTCTCTCTCTGTAGACTTGGAGATGGATGCAGATGGTGTCACCACCGGAGCGATCCAGCTACGAGTACAATCGCCAAGTGACAAAGCACAGTGGGTCCAACAAATCCGACTGGACGAGGAGGAAACACTCAACCCAACAGACAACCCACAGCAGCAACAGCAACAGGAGAATGAATCGCCGCTGGTCGTGTTTGTGGGCGACAGCGCAAACGATCTGCTGGCGATGGTCGAGGCGGACGTCGGCATCTCACTCACCACTGACGCAGACTCGTCGTTTGCCAAGTTGGCCAATCAATTTGGAACCGAAATGGAGCCGATCATCAGTAGGGAGAGCCTCATGGAGTGCGCACGAGTCAGCACCGAGGCGAAAGCACAAGGCCGGCGAGTGCTGTTCACAGCGAACAGCTGGGAAGAGATTGGCGACGCTGCAAGATCCAGTCAGAGAGGCTGAGGAAAACAAATGCTGGTGATTTTTTAGAGCTCAATTGCTTGATATTTCTGACGACTTGTGTTGCATTATTGCACTACTTTCACACAAAATAACCACGCGAGTGTGCTGCGTTCTTTGGCCATTTTCCTGCTGGATTCCCGGGGTGCTTCTTCATTCTCTCCAGTTATACAAATCCTGGGATGATTGGTGGACACTTCTGGAAACGCTTGATCAACCGAACTCTACAAGAGGATTTCGTCGTGGTAGCTCTGTGTCAGCGTCTTGTGGGGGAGCACGACGCAGTTGCGAATGATGATCTCCGGGTTTGCGACGACCGACACGCCAAAGATCGTCACGTCGCGCACGAGCGCAGTCTCGGCCGAGTTGACTCGGATCTGTGACGCGTTCGGCGGCTGGCCCTCCACGCGAGCCCACTGACCGACGATCGAGTTCCAGCCGATCACAGCAAACATCACGCACGCGTGGTCCTTGATCGTCACGCCTTCGAGGATGATCGAGTGCGCCACGCGTACACCTGGCCCGATTGTGACCCCAGCGGCGATGCTCACGTTTGGACCGAGCTTGGCGGTTGGATGCACTTGCGCCGTTGGGTCGACGACCACGTTGCCTTCAATCTGGGGCGACAACTTGCCTCCAGTGGAGCTCAGCGCGCTTGGGTTCGTGTACCGGAAGCGTTGCATGTACAGCTCGGAACACGTGATCGCCATGCCCGGGGTCTTGATCTGGCACCAAAAGTCCCCTGTCTCGTACAGAAAGATGGATCCCTGACCCGCCAGCGGCAGCAGCACGTCCTGCTCCAAGCGCAGGTTGTTGAGGTTGTTGAACTCGGGAAAGAGCTTCTTGAGGTCGTACTCGATGTTCGCCTCGGCGCGGGACTCGCTGCGCAGACGCTGGCGGCTGATCTCGTTGCCCACGTTAATGAGCACTTCAATGAGCGAGACGTCGAACAGGTAGATCCCACAGTTGATGATGTCGCTCACGAAAGTCTCGGGCTTCTCGGCCCAGTGCAATATCTCCTTTGTGAGCGGGTCCTGCACGAGGCAGCCGTACTTGAGCGCTTCGTCGTGGAACACGCGCTTACCGAGCACCGTGCACTGGCCTGGGTGGCGCAGGTGGAAGTGCATCATCTCGTTCAGCGGGAACGAGCAGCAGATGTCGCAGTGCAGCACAAAGAGGCTCGCCGGGTTGCCCTGCAAGATCTCGTCCTTGAAGTACCGGATGCCGCCGGCCGTGCCGAGCGCCTTGGTCTCGCGCATGTACCGGATCTGCACATTGAAGCGCTTCGCCATCGCGTCAAAGAAGCGCGTGAAGAGCCCTTCGTCGTACGAGCCGATCATCAGGATCTCGATCAGGTTGGGCACGCGCGCGCACGCCTCGACGTGGAAGTAGAGCATCTCGCGGCCGGCAATGAGGAAGAGCGGCTTTGGAAGATCCAAGCTGAGCGGGCGGAAGTGGTTGCCCTGCTGGTTCGGGCCGCCGATCAAGATCACGGCCTTGGAGCGCGGGAACACCACCTCGCTCTCCGGCGGCGGGTGCTGGTGCATGCTGGTGGCGCTGGTGATAGGAGGACGGCTGGGAGCTGCTGAGGTGAGGCGAAGAGATACGATCGATCCACTGGGGCTCGTCTTCCGTTCTTCTTTCCAAGCCGATGATGATGAACAACACCAGGTCCGACTCGACGTTTGGGAGGACTATTTTTGTAATTTATTGCAAAATGAAGGAAACGTTGGTGTGGTTTATACATTATTGCTTAGAATTGCTGGACTATATTGGTAATTATTTTCATGGTGAACTCGCTGGTGGAGAAAAAATGATGGCTGGAAAATGGATTTCTGAAGGAAACTGCGGTTACTTTTGTAATAAAGAGTGGAAATGTGGAGCCCCTGATAACAAACGAATGGATATGGCTACATTTTCGAATGGATGGATGGCATCACATTTGACCTTCCCAACAGCTCATTGTCATATTGCCACATGCATTAAGAAGCCCCCTATACGAACTGTGTCTATCAGCTGAGCATCGACAGCACGGGTATGCTGTTCGGATTCCTGCGGTGGTTGCGGCGCGTGCTGCGCATGTGGCGATCGAACTTGCGCGAGTGCATGATCGCTTCCCAGTCAGGCGAGTCGCGGTATAAAATCGGATTGATCATCGTGTCCAACACCGTGAAACGAGCACCCGAGACGCTGAACGTACTGTTGCCACCGCCAGCAGCATCCCCTAAGCCAAATCGCAGTGGAGCCATCGTGACAACACCCGTGCACTCGTCGTGGCGAATCATGTACTTGTCCATGTTCACCGGCATGAGGTAGCCCCCTCGTGGCTTCACAGCGTTCTCTGGGGTGACACCAGTGGTTGCATCGGTATCAGCCAGACCACTCAAAAGCGCAGAGCCTGCTGAATTGGATATCAACGAGCAAGTTGAGGCGAACTTTCCAGTGCTGCTCGCCGTTGGGGCAGTATTGATGTCCTGGAATGAAAGCCTCGGCTGCCCGATCGTTTTCATTTGCTTCTTTTCGAGCTGTGGGATCATGGACGCAGACGACAGTGTTGTTTTTAGAACGAAGAGCATCCACTTCTGGTCGCGGTATGTCTGCTTCACACAGTGCGTGGTCGCAGCGATCGCTACGTGGGTTAGCCCCGCGGTTATGGACTCCGCTCCTCCGCCCACGACCATGATGCTTCCTCGACGGTTCATCATTTTGGTCTCGGTTCGCAATGATGCACTTAACCGCCCACTCAATTTCAACTCAGCACTTGAACGGTGAGTCGCTGGCTCTGCATTCTCACTGCTTGAGATGTTCTTGATCCGCGTATTCTTTCGCCCCCGGCTCGGTGAGTTCGGGTTGTAGAGCGAGACTTTCTCGCACTCGTAGCGCACATGATGCAGCTCCTCGTCACAGAGCTTCAAAATCGACAGCAAGCTCGGGACAAGTAGCCCTCGGTCGTCAATCGTTGCTTCTTCCTCCACTGCCAATCGATGCAACGTGGCAGCACAGATTCTTTTCAATAGTGATGACTGCGCGTGAGCGTGTGGTTGTGGTCCGTGCTGATAAACTTGCAGCAGCGTGTCGATAATACCAATTCGAACCATTGCGACCCGGAATGCCTTGATCGTGCTAAGGTTCGCAATCCCCGCACACGCTTCATGGAGGATCCGATCGCTGATAGGCGAGGGCTCTCTACGATTTGGAGCCTCTGGTGGATCTTGAACGCGATTCAGTTCCTCCTGGAAATGACGAACCCCATGGAGCAAATGGCGCTCGATCAACCGACTGATCCGCGAATCGACTGCGGCATCTTCGCTGTCAAAGTCTTTTTGCTCAGCGCAGCTGCGTTCGAATTTCCATAGATTGCTGCTCCTGGCACCGTGATTCACTTTTTCTAACTCATTCATTTCTCCTCCGTCACCACCGCCCTCAAGCAGCGTCGATTCTTCAGCTCCTTCCATTCCACCGTCCCCATAAAACAGTGACAAGTGCTCCACGACACTCAGCGTCAAGTTTCGAATCGTGATTGCTCCACACTCTCGAATGCGCAGGTCGTTGCCAGCGAAAGGAGACGAGCAGATACTCACAATCACATGGATCGCCTGGGTCTCGGTCAAGTTCTCTTGGATCTGCTGGTACGTCGAGAGCTTCATGAGGATGCCGACGCACTCGTGTGCGATGTGCACGTTCTCAGGGTGTTGGCGGTGGAGAAGCGCGCAGAGACTCACGACGCGCTGTTGCAGCAGCGGCTCGGCACATTTTGGCTTTCCTGCGAGGATGTTGACCATTGTCGCTATCAGGAGACACGCTTCTTCGTCCACACCGAGCGAGCGGTGCTCCAACAAAGGCGCCAGGCGCAGAATCGAGTTCTCTTCCATGAGGTTCAGCGCAAGAGCGTCGTCGAACGCAATGTTGTGCAAACACTTTAGCGCCGCCATGCACGTTTGTATGTCCGCATCAAGTTGTTCGTCTGTTGCATCACCATTATCGTCCAGGTTCGCCACTGGTGCAGACGCTCTTTCAAGCAGTGTCAATACCGCACGAGCCACGCGAAGCTCACAATACAAGTGGAGCGAGTCTGTGATGAGTGAGCAATTCGCGAGCGCTTCAACAGCAAACTGTTTGACGATTTGATGATCACACTGCGTGAACATAATGAACACGTGCAGGGTTTTGCGTTCACAGAGCATCTCAACCCACGGCTGCTTGCAGCTCAGGTTGCGCAGTGCCATCGCAGCGGACGCGCGCGTCTCGATGTCCTGGTCCACATATTTGCGGATGATGTCGGTCACCTGCGCATTCATGAGTTCCTTGTGGTTCTCGTCGTAGCTGGAGAGATTACAGATAATGCCCATCGCGTACCGACGGCTCTCGACTGTCAAGTGGCACGTCATGTGGTTCGTGTGGGAAAAGAGAAACGACGACGCAGTTAGCAGCTGATCACCACCACGCACGCTCTGCAAAGCCGAGTGGGTCTGGGTGCTCGCCATAGGATTGCCGCTCACAGCGGTTGGCTGTTTGCCCGCCACCGCTGCAGCGAGGTACGCCATGACACCATTGCTGAGCAATCGCTGATGGTACTGGTGCTCACAGGACAGGTTGAACAACGCCTGGAGCCCAATGCTGAACACTTCGTCCATTGAATTCAGCGATGACGATGCGTGCAACTTGGGTCCGTCGCCGGCATGGTGAGGACTGCCTTCATTCATATCATAATTCGGACTTGTGGAGCCAGAGTGGCCACTTTGCGGAGCTGAAGTGCTTCGGTAGAGCATGACTTGGGAGAGCTTCATGAGCGCGTACAACACGCCATCTTCCACTACTTTCTCTCGTGTGCTTAGGTGCGAAAGTAGATTCGAAAGCGTCTTTGCGTGGATCTGCTTTGCCTGCACGGAGTTCGCTCGCAACAACGCCATGACGATAAAGTCTTTCAGCTCGGTAGACATCCAGATGCACTGCAATGTAGAGACGTTGCAAGCAGCGATTGCAGCGTACTGCTGACATTCAGGTTGACTGGTTCTCCCCAGTCGGTTGAGCGCCTTTGCGAGGTGTTTACACGCGATGAGCTGGTTTCGCCCTTCTGGGGTGAACGAGATGATTGCGAATGACGCCGAACACGCAAGCAGAGACAGCGTTTCTTCATTCGCGTTGCAGCAATTGATCAGCGCCTGGATGATGCGGTGGCTCACGTGGCCAGAAGCACAGAGGTGATACAGCGTTGCGGCGCAGAAAGCCTGGGTCGTGCCGCAGAATGCTGCACAAGGTGATTGCGAGTCGCTCCCACTCGTGATCGCTGCAGTCGTTCGCTCACAAACTGAGATCAGCGTCGCCTCGATGTCGGGCGAGTAGATGATGTTGTTCGTATCGCCTCGCTGCATGGACGACCGCGCAAGCGTGTACAACGCTGCCGCTGCGAAGCACGAGATCTGGCGTCGGCGTACTGGCAGTGCCGCGCGCTGTTGTTGTAGTAGCAGCTTACGTACAGGTGTTTTGTTTGTGGGTGAATAGGAAGTTGTTGATTCGCTTGGATGCTTCAAGCAGTCGAGAATGAGCGTGATGATGCGCTCGATATTTGCTGAGTCCATGATCTCGCTCGCCATGATGCAAATCGCCGCGAGGAAGCGCTCTTGGTCGTCACCGAACGCCAGATTCATCGTCATGTACATCGTTTGCTCAGCATTGCCTCCTCCCGATGAGGATTCGTCCGCGTCGGTCGGAGTTCCAAAGAAATAAAAGCCGTATACGAGCGACCGGATCACGAGGTCCCCATACACGATTTGCTGGAGACGACTCTCAAAAAGTAAGTTGCAGAGTACCAGCGAGTAGATGTATTTGAGACGCCCCGAGTGACTTGGGTCTTCCGCTGCGATTGCCAGCCGTTTACCGTCAAGGATTCGCACGAGATCATTTGAATACGCAGCTTGCTGCGCGAGGTTCAGGATCGTCACAAGCGCGTCCTCTTTCACGTCTTCATCAGTGAAAAGGTTCAGTCGCGGTGACGACAATAGTTTGTCGGCAAACAGTTCAGGCGCATCAGCTTTATCCTCGACGGCAATCGCAATCGCATGCAACAGCGGCAGCACCTGGGGAAATTCCATGAAATACGCCGTGCATGTGTCGCTGAAGCTCAAGTTGCAGATCGTCCGGATGATATTGCGAAAGTACACTTTTGCATCTTCTTGGGAGGAGGCAAACTTCTGGCGATCCAACAATGTCAGTCGTGTCGTCATGTGAACAATTTCCTGCGAGAAAGCGTGCTTGCGGAGCTCCTCGTTGGCCGAAAAATTCGCTAATGCTCGAGAGCACGCGACCGCTGTGCTCCTTAGTCTATCTTCTGCCACAGCACCGTAAGTCCTGCTCCCAACATCTCGTACAGCTCCAAGCAAGAGCAGTGACAGCGTTTTCATCCCGTGTGTGCTCAGAACGCCATGGAACTCGACATATGCCGAGAAATTGCCCAACGTCTCCGCGATCAAGTGCAGCATGCGCATGACAAACACAGAGTTCGACGCCCACACTGGACGAGTGTTGCGAGCTTGAGGGTTTGCTGCCGACATGTATCGACTACTGGAATTGCCAGCCACTTCCAGGGCTTTGCAGACGAGCGTCGCGAGTGCGTGGAGCACCTCCGCTCCGCCGCCACGAAGAGCATTCGAGCAGCTCACACGGTACAACGAGAGGTTGAAGAGCACTTCTGCTGTAAACTGCGCGGAGGTCGGTATCGTGGCAAGCTGACTGACAACGCTCATGATCCCGAGCTGGTTCTGAACCGCGTGCGGTTCCCCAAGGAAGACGCGCTCAGGAAACAGGTGACCGTGGGAAATCAGGTTCACAATGCTGCTCACTGAGAGGACTTGCAGCTGGTCGTGCGGGAGTGCGAGCATCGAGAGTAGCTCAATGATCACCCGTGAGCGAGCAAGTGCTTGTGCGAGACCCGCATGCTGGGTGATCCGGCACAAAGCTGTCGCACACAGGATCTTCACGTGGACGCATGGAGCCCAACTGAGTTCGAGCAGCGCCTGGATGCCCTCATTCTTCACAAACGCTTCCATGACACTGTTGTCGGTCGTCAAATTTGCCAAAGTCGCTGCACAAAACCGCAGCAACTTCGGATGCTCAACGTCGCTAAAGTCTGCGATTTGCGCGATCGCACCGCCTTGGATGATCGCAAGCTCCGAGCCAACTTGACACGACAGTTTGTACAGCGAGCGCGCGCAGAATATCCGCGCATCGAGGTTCTCTGGCAACTCGGTGCGTTGAGCTGTTGTCTGTTGCTGTGAAGCCTGCGTATCGAGCGGCCCGCCATTCAGGAGCATATTCAGGTCGCCACGGATGGAACCCAGACGCTTTATTGCAGGTTTTGAGCCGCGACTGTCGTTTGTTCGCCTGAGCATGGGCGACTTCGCTGGTGACAGGCTTCCATCATTCGAGTCGTAGTTCGACGCTGCTGCTAGCTGTCCTGCTGCCTTGCCTGCGCTCTTCCAGCGCGCCTTGCTTTTGACGCTTGCCGCCATTGACGAAGGGGATGGGCGTCCAAAGGCTTCGGGTCGCTCACTCTTGTTGTTGTTGCTGGCTGTGCTGCTTGCCCAGGGAGCGGTGCCAAAGGAAGACGTGTCGTCGACCATCATCCTCAAATCCATGCCGAGGTTCATTTCTTCGGTCGAGAACTCGCTTGTCGATACAACATACTTGTTTCGCACGCGCAACGTACCAAGCGTCTGACTCGCGCGCACAGCTCGCGCCAGTGACTTGAGACGCAATGCTGTCAGAGACGGTTTCGGCACTACTTCGGATAAGCCCTTGAGCGATCCGACCGAGACTCGCCGATCAAGCGAATTCGAGCTAACTCTCGATGTGCGCCGACCCAGTAGTGTCAAGCCTCGCGAAGATCGCTGCTCCATCTGAGTGCCTGGTGCTATGGTGACTCGCGAAGGCTTGCGATCTGTCGCCGCCATTTGATCCATGCGCTATGATGAACTGGATTCTTTACGAGCGAAGAGACCTACAAGACTATTCGAGTGCAGGGGACTTGGACCTTGTGAGAGTGTTGATGGCGCATGAGTGGGTAAGTGGGGGGTCTGCCTCTACCAACAGAATCAGCTTTAGAACGCGAGTCGTAGACACAACTATCGCGATAGCGCCATCATCCCAGCCAGAGAGAGCTTCTTCTACACACGAGCACAAGATAAACGCTGAAAATAGGACCGCAGGCTCCAAATTATTTCTATCGAGCACACGCAAGGCGAAAATAGCTTACCGATTCAGCTTTGCATCAACCACCAGTAGCATCGATACACGAACTGGGAAAGAGGGCGTCATGGCTGAGATGAGCAATAATTTTGTCTTCTGACGAGCGAGCGTGTGTGTATGCTGCGTGCCTGCTATAGCAAGATTTCTGCAGGTGGCTGAGAAACAATGGTTTGCAAACCTGGAGCAGCAGAACCCTGTGAATGCGTCGATCAAATCTAAAGGGGATGTCTATTCTGTTGGTAATAAGTATAGAAAGAAGAAAGACCAAACAGGCGGAGAAGGGAGGATTCTCGATGTCGCAAACAGTACGAACAGAGTACCAACCACACTCGAAGTCGAGAGGACACGCCACACCGCCACCACCTTACGTCTTTCGCTGCGTTGGCAGCCAACGGTGGTCCTTGCTGGCGTTTTTCTTTCGCTTCTTCGCCATGAAATTGGACAGTTTGCCGCTCTCCTTGAGGTCCTGGAACTTTGTCTGCAGCTCGAGCTTCTTCTTGTCTTTGCGCTGTGGGGAATTGGAAAAAAAATGGTTTAGTTTACGGGATTGTGGAATAGAAAAGCAGAATACAAGAAAAACACACAAACCTTGAGGTAGAACGGGTTCTTGCCACCCTCGACAGCTTCCCGCTCGTCGCGCTTGCGCTTCGTCAGCGCAGACTTGATCTTCTCCTTCTTCTTGCTCTCTGACAGCTCTTGCGAGCGCAAGTTGATCTCGTGCTGCATACAAAAAACGCGGCAGCAACAACACGTATCGAATTTAGAACAGAGCACAACACACACATAGAGGAGGAAGAACAGGTTCGCAACCAACCTTCAATTCTTCTTTTCGCGTCTTGCTCTTGGCGATTCGCAGCTGCTTCTTCAGTTCTTGCAGCTCGGATTGCTGTATAAGGTTTCAACAAGAAAATCATTATTACGGGTGGAATCGCAGCGACAGACCATCCAAACAGTGCCAAGTAAACAAGCCGCAAACACACCTTGTAGTCTTCCAAGAATGCATACGACTTTGAGAACAGATCCTCATTCAGTCGGCCGGACATGGAGTCGAAACGCGGGTCCACCAGGCGCTTCTTCTTGACTTCAACGACATTTTTGAAGCGCGTCACTTGGCGTCTCGACGAGATCTCGAGCGGGTGGTTCTTGCTGCTGCGCTTCTTCTTCTTCTCTTCCTCTTCCGCTACGCTCGCGCCCCCGCCCGGTCCGTACTTGCTGGGCTTGCCCTTCATTGGCTTGGACGGCTTCTCATCGTCACTGTTGACTTGGTCATCATCACTATCATCATCGTCGTGGTCGTTGGTGTTGTCGCCACGCTTGTCCTGCGCATCGTAGCCCGTCGGAAAGATCGCGAAGCCATTCTTTTTCTGGCGCAGACGCTCCTCGAGCGGCACGTCGCGCGCTGCCACCACTGGCGCATTGCGCTTCTTCGCTGGCGCCATGATGCTCCTGCCAATTGCCTGCGTGCTTGTTGCCTTTGGTGTTGCCTTTGCTTTTGGCTTGCGCCAATCAGCGCTGTCCCGCACTTGACAGCAAGTCCCCAAAATAAATAAAAAGATTATAGAGGCTACTATAGAAGGAAAAACAGTGAGTGTTCAGACGGCCTACTATTTAAAATAAAACGGTAGGATGCCTGACTGGTCGGATCGTAGCTGACGACGTCGACGTCGATGACGCAGAAAACGCGTCATCGCGGATGATACGAAACGGCGCGGTGGGGTTAAATGGGGAAAATGGAACTTTTCTGGTGTGGCCAATGGTCAAAGATCGGACCATTCACGCCAAAGTTCAAGCAATCCATAGGACCTGATAACCAACCACCACTGCCAAAGGCAATCGCGAGCTCAAGCTGACCAAACGAGCGCAGATGTGAATGAGGAAAGCCCAGCGTCATTTCGCAATACGCACCAAAATGAAAACGCTATGCGACAGTCAATCGCCGAAAGCGACTGCCTTGAGTGACTTGTTGGCTAAATATTCGTGAACATGGGCAAACTCGGTGGGCTGAAGAACTGGAGCTCCAAATTGACGTTCTCTTGCAGAAAGGGCGTCTTGGAACGACTGGTTCATGCTGCTTTGCTTTGCGCAAGCAAGAAAGAAAGCAGATGGAGAGGGGTCCACAATTGCGTATTCTTCTTCTCTGGCAAAAAGGTGGCTGATGCAGGCGCCCACGGCCAGCTAAGAACGAATGACGTCATTGCATCATCGTCAGACGGAGGGGCTACAATTTAGGCGTTTTGCCTTCGTAAATCAAGGAGAACGCAAGGTTGGCAGGTGAAAATGGCAGTCCAAAGCCCCTGAGATACAATTTGAACTGATCACAAAGCGCTCGTCGTTTACCCTTGTTCCCAAGAAATTGATATTTGTCGCAAGCTGGAGCTGCTTCAAGTGCGAAACCTCTCGTTGGTTTTGTGTTTGTTTTCTCTCCACTCCAAGTAGCTACTCCAATCGGAGAACTCATGTGTTTGAGTGACAGCACCAAGCACCCAGTACTGTACAGAATCCAGTAGGTACGCCGCTTGTGGCGTGGACCACCCATGAAAGTATAAATTGTCAAAGGCAATCCGACCCTCTTCTCAACCAGTCAACGCCCAGTTCGAAATACCATAACATGATTTGACTGTTTGATCTATACCAAAAGAAGAGAAATATCGCTTCTGTTAAAAAGCTGTTTAAGAGCAAATGCGGCCGCGTTTTGGTATTTCGTAGTTGATTCCCAGCCCACTTCTCCAACTGACGTGTCGCAAAACGAGCTGACAATAAACCTCTCAAACTAAATACGTGCGCTGCGTCATCGCATGACGCTCGGACTTTTTGTGAGCCTTTCGAGAATGATGTCATGCAAGGGAACGGCCGCGAGCTTGAAGAAGCGGCGTCGTGCAGACGAAGCGCGCGTAGCGATTGGCTGAAAATGCTTACCAAGCGGGTTCTGCCGAACAGAAACCAGCCTGGGGTCCTCCTCGTATCACCTGACCGCTTGGATTATGCGTGTGAAGCTGCTCAGTGAAGGCGATATTCCTGTCTGTCAGTCTGGCGCAAGTGGGGCGTTTCCGCTTCGCTTGGGTCGCTACCGGTACGCTCATTCGTCAAGTTGCCGTCCAGCAGAAACAGCAGAGTCACTCTATCGCCGCCATCTCCTCTCGCTCTCGCTTCGCTCCGCACCCTCACAATGGACAGCCCAACGAACATGACCTTCGACCTGCACCGCCAGCTCAGCTGCTTCGTGTCGCTCAACGACGACGACGAGATGGCACAGTTGATCCTCGAGGTATGTCCATGCAACGAATAGCTCACAAGATGGTTAATGGCTCGGCTTTGGGCTAACACGCATGTTCTTCTTGACTTCTAATCAATAGGAGCTCTCGTTCCCGCGCCGCTCGTACATGAACGTCGCGGCGTCGCTTGCCAGCTCGCCGTCGACCAAGCACGCGGACATGGGCCTCGGCTCCATCACGGAGAGCGACCACGAAGAAGAAGACGACGAATAAATAAACGCCTTCCTTCACTCATTTCGTATCGCGCGACTTGATGGATGAAGACAGACCGACAGACAGCCGAATGCGACAGACTCAAGAAGCGACAAAGAAACGGATGGTGTACCAATTACCAGCTACTGTGCCATATCAAAATCCAGCGCATTCGGATACAAACAAAAGAAACAACAAACCCCAGCTGAACGAACAGGCGAGCGAGTAGAGACCCCAAAACTCGTCTCTTATAATGCCAGGAACCTCACACAAGCGATATTTATTAGAAACTTGGTTCTTCTATAAAGCAAGCAATATAACAACACCTTGAAAATGAGAGGTTGATGAACTTGAATCGGTACGCGTTGTATCTACTTCTTCACCAACGGCTTACTTCTTGCTGCTCTCGGCGCGCAGCAGCTTGCTGGAGACGTCGTTGCTCTCGATCCACGCGACAATGTCCTTTGAAATCTCAGGGCTCTTGTGCTCCTCCTCACTGAGGTCCGGAAGCTTCTCGACGATCTTCTGCGGTCTGAGCTTGCCCAGCACTGTGTTCTTGACGATGATGATGGCGTTGATGAACTTCCCGCCGCCACTTTGTGCTGATTGCGTGGTCACAAAGCGATGCTCAACGTAGAACGCGCGGTCGTCCCAGCAGAGCACGCGCGTCTCGAGCGTGTACGGCTCGCCGAACGACAGCTCGCGGCGGTAGCGGACGGTTTGCGACCCGACAACTAGGTTCCCGCCGCTCGCAGTGATCACCTTCCACACGCCGTTGTGCTGTTGGTTATGCACAGCAAGCCCCACAGACATGGACGACGAGAGACATGGCGTTAGGACATCGTGCTATAAACACACCGCCACATACTGTACCAACTATTCATCCCTGGCTCAACGCACTGCATGCACATACCTGCCAGAGATCGCGCCGTCCAAAGCCGCACTCGCGCAGGAACCGCGCGTTGTTGCAGTGGCCATTGCGGTCAATGTCGTTCAAGTAGATGCGGCCCTTCACTTCGCTCACGGCAAAGAGAGGGCGACACGGCTCTTGCTGCTTGGAGAAACCTTGCTCGGTGAGCCAGAGCGCAGTCGCGTTGTGCGCCATGCGCAGGAAATACCACGCATCGCAGAACAGGAACGACGACAGGAAGCCGAGCGTCAGCGCCACGGGAGCGCTTGTGCCGCAGACGAAGAAGCTCAGCGCCGCGACCGCCAGCGGAGGGCACGTCAGCAGCGCGAACGCGACCGCTTTGCGCGCCATTTTTGTCCTCTGGATGGTCTCGCTGCTTGCTGCTCTGTGACGCGCACCCGATGACACAGGTTGGCAAATGGGAGTTGCTTCAATACTTTTGGCTCAGTACCCGAAAATGTCAAACATATAAGGAAAGGAGCCTGAGTACGTTTGTGGTGCTTTGCGACCCGCACGCGTGATGCAAGACCCAATGGGGTCGCTGATTCACTCTGCATCATCAGTGATAATAGTCAGCTACGTAGTTGATCTAGGGCCATGGTAGCACGAGGCATGGGTGACGCAGTATCAATGGTGTCAATGCGCATTCGAGAACTGGAATTGGCAAAGTGTGACGCGACACAGCTCCCGGATGTGTCACTCTTCTTCCCTCACTTCAATTTCACATGACAGACCTTCGATCTTTCACTGATTGGCTAAAACAGTTCTTCATTAATAAAGTTATCCATTGGCTAAAAATAAATTTTTCATCCAATGATGTAGGCGTATTCCACCCATTTCCCAATTCCGCGCGAAAAAGTTTTCATTTTGCGCGGGTTCTGCCTGGTAAGAATAGCCGCCGCCACCACCGTCATCTAGCAGCTCCACGACTGCAGTGGTCCCTGCTCCCTGCCAGCGCAACAACCCGATACACATAAAAAGAGAGCGTGTCTCTGTCTCTGTGTGCATCTACTCGTGCGTGAGTGGGTTTGGCGTGCAAACATGGACACTCAGGCGCGCGCGTTCGAGTACGAGATCGCACAGCTGAGCGAGCGGACACAGGATACGCACACGGTGGTCGAGAAGCAGCGGCTCTACGCGCGCGTGGGGCAATTCCTCATGGGATCGTTCGAGGGCCACTGGTGGTGCCGCTATCCGTCGCTCATGGTATTTATGATGCGGCTCCTGGAGTTGTATCCTGCGACCGAGAGCGTGCGTGTGTTCTACGAGAAAATGGCAACCCAATTGGGGCTCTGCTGCAAATGGTACGACTTGAATTTGGGTTGATATGGACTATTTCAGTCTGCAGCAATGCAAAGCGGATCGCTATTGCTACGAGCAGTGGTGGCTAACACGATCGTGTATGTTATGTGTGTCGTGACTATAGTGTCGATATCTATCATGCGTCGCTACCGGGTGTGCGCATTGAGCTCGAGTACGAGTTCACGCAATCGTCGATCAAGGCGTTTTTCTGCAAGCTGTCGCAGCTCGACGCCGAGCGCATCCACGGGGTCTTCACATTAAAGTCAGTTGATCCGAGCGGTGGCACTTTAATGGGGAGCTTGGCAAAGACGTCGCACGCAGAGAAAGAGAAAATCGCGACCATGATGTCCACTGCCATGTACGAAGTGCTGAGCCAGCGACGCCTCTTTTCCGATTTTCGTATTGTCCGAGTCATCTCCAAGGTACGCTTTGTCCATATTGCGAGAGAGCGTCTGTATGTGGCAATGATACGCTCTCACCTTACCTGACCTTGTGCACGATATAGTGGCTATCGTCAGCACCGCCAGATGTAAAAGAGCTGCTGAACTTTGAGCTGCTCCGCTATTGCCCTGGGGTCTATCAGCTGCTGGTGTCGCCTGATGCTGGTGTCAGGTAGGCACATTCACAGAGTCCATTGCCGTTTTACCATTATTGAGCCTAATGACCTCTGACTGATTGTCTTTGCAATCGTAGAGCGTGGGCGACATCTCTAATCCAAAAGTTCGGGGCGATCGACCTCTCGGGCGAAAGCGGACAGGACCAGCCATTCCTCAAAGTGCTGGACGAGTGGATGTACATTCTTGAGAGCGCCTCCTTCAATGTTTCAGTGCTCTCACTCGATTTGCAGTCGACAGAAGAACTACCGCTGGTGAATCGGACGCGCATTTATGATCTGCTATGCTGTGCATTATAGTGGGTTTTCTTGTTAACATTGTTGATTTTTGTGTGACAATGTTGAAGTTTCTGGAACCCACGAATTGCATCAAAACCCCAACAAATCAGACTCTGTGGGCGGCACTCGACACCATCATGCAGGTATGTTTGTAATGGCGATGACGCCGTGATGCAAATGGTGTGAGACTGATAAGTTGCGGTCTATTTGTGTTTGGTTGCTACAGCAAATGGACGAAACCAGTTTAGAAGTGATGCTCGAGTCGTTCGATAACCTCCCGGATCTGGTGTTCAACTACCTCAACGACGCAGATCCTGCAACAACAAACCAGCAAATCACCTTTGTGGTACGTTCAGACCAGAACACGAATTTGCAAGCTTATTGTTCATGTTTATACTGATTAACGTGGTTGTCTTTGAAATTGATGTGCAGATTTGCAAGTGCTATTCCGTGATGCTGCGATGCTTGGGGCACCGGTTTTGGAATCACACCGTGCACTCGCCGAAAGTTGTCCTGGATATGGTGATCCAGCACTGCCAGCTGCCTTCCTGGCGCGTCTACGTGACAAAGCAACTCGTGGAGCTTCTCCCACCGCTTCTTGCGTCGAGTCGCCCCCCACAGATCTCAAGCAAGCAGGTTTGAGTTTGTTTCACATTCCCATAGTGACTGGAAATTGTATACTTTGTGTGCCTAACATCGTGTTGCAAATGACATCCAGTCGAATCGTCTCAAGCTGGACTTTTACCTGCGTACTCGCGAACGACTGCTTTTGTTTCTGATCGATGAAAAGCATCGCCCGAGGCATTTCTCGGACCCGGTTTTGAAAATCGCATCGTCAAAAGCGGTCTCGACGATCATCTGCGACTGCTATGAGCCGCGACTCCAGGCTGTGACGAAAGAAAGCGGGAAGAAAGACCAGCCGCGCGAAGACGGCGCGTTGCCGGAATCCCAACTGATCGACTACTCGGTCTCGGAGAGCGCATTCTGGTGGCCGTGCGGTTTGAATGCGAGTCCGTCGGGGGTCGAGCTGGAGCAGCTCTGGTCGCATGCACTCTTTCACATCATTGTGAACCCAGACAATGTCGCAGCGCTTGTGGACCATGCTGCAATCACGTGCTCAACGATCCTGAGCAAGCATTTGCTGCTTGCACGCGACGTGGTGTTCACGTGCTTCATTCGAGGCGACGAAGGGATGACCCAGAAGAAGATGGAGGAGATGACCAAGTCGAAGCCGATCGTCACACTCCTATTGGGTAAACTGTGCGCTTGGAAGGCGATTGCGACGATCCCAGTGACTGTGCACGGCGCCCTTTTCGAGTCTATTGGCGGGATCTCAGAGATCATGAACGTCATTGACGCGCAAGCGAACCCATACGAAGAAATTGTGAGCTTCAAGGCTGTACTGAAGCAATACGAATTGCACCTCATGTCGTATCTGGAACGCATCTGCGACGAAGTACTCGTAAAAGGGCTGACGAATCCGCTTCGCTTCCCCGTTGTCGCGCAGCATACGACACTCTGTCTGCTGAATCCGAGCAGCGCTGTGGATCAAAGTATCAAAAGGTACGAAGAGTGTGGTGTGCTTGATTCCTGCACCTTGAACGCACCACTGACAGTATGGAAACTGATTTTGTTTGTTTGGTAATTTAGGCTCCTCGTGCACGTTGCCGCTGCGAAGAACGCGCCAGCAAAGCAGCAGTCGATCTTGGAGTCCTTTCTCATCTCGGTGCATCGCAACACGGAGGCTTTTCTGCGCGGCGTGCTCTCGTTCTTGCAGTCGCAGCGGTTGTTTGACTTCCACTTGGTAATCGCAGTGCCAACGTTGAAAAAGATCATTTTCATATGGGCAAAAGTGTTTGAGATGCTGGGAACTTCGTTACAGAAAATCCTAGAAGACACCTCAGCTTCTGGTTCAGGCTCAGAAGTGTCCGCATCAGCTGGTCGTTCAGGTGGCGCTGATTCGTCTCATGTGAAGCTTCAGAAGCTCCCGACCCTGATCAACGACTTTCTCGTCTCGCTGCTCACGAATCTGTACAATCCAGGCAAGAAAGCTACTTCTACTTCGCAACAGCAACCGCAACAAGTGGACGAGTCGATTCTGGTTCGGATCCTGGACTTTGCCGTCACGTTCTGGGTGTTTTGGACCGAGGTGATGAAAGACAAGAACGCTGCGACCAAGCGATCCGCGGGGCTCATCACCCCACTGGTGCGGTGTATGGAGAACGGGTCTGCCGCAGAGAAGCCCCGTGCTGCCGAGCTGCTTATGATTGTGCTTGAAACGCTGCTTCGTGGGAGCGTTGCGCTGGATGAGCCAATGCTTCGAAACGTGGAGAATGTCAAGAGTGTGTCGTCGGGGATCGCTTCAAAGCGGTCAACTGACTTTTCCCGGATGGCTGGCAAGTTCCGGCAGTTGGAGAAGTCCACTGGGTGGTTTGGCAGAAAGAAGCCAAGCACGATCTCGGATTGGCGCACAAGTCGGGATTCAGACAGGACGTCAACGTCGTCAACATCAACATCGTCGACGAATGCATGGCAGTCAGCGCCGAGAGCACAGCCGAAAACAAGGAAGAATGCAGTGGAGGAGATCGACCTCACCTCCTCAAGTCATAGTAGTATCAGTTCAAGCCGAGCGATCACGTCGAGTCGACCGATGAGTGGCAAAGCGGCGGCGAGAGCGCACGCGAAGATGACTGTCGATCTAACGGGTGTCGGTGATACGTACGCGGATTCGTCTGCGCGGAAGAACCACAGTTTCTACACTGAGTCAGACTACGTTGCTCCGCGAACGAGGGAGCCCTCTCCAGCAACATCAGCAGCAGCAGAGAGAGATGCAAAGAACAAAGGGACTGCGTTCAGTATTTTACAGGTGGTCAAAGGAATCTCGCACGTCCACGGCGGATCAGGTCATTCATCGTCCAGTGCTCGAGCGGAAGAACGACTGGCGCAAAAGCAGGCAGCTGAAGCCGCCGCAGCCGAGAAAGAAGAAGAGGCGCAAGGCGAGGCGTTGCAGTTCGCAGGACTCTTTCATCGCATCAAGAACACGCAAAAGCCGATCCCCGTGTGCTCATTGCTGCCGTTCTATCGCCAGCTTTTGCAGCTCTGCATGCCGTTGCTGCTCACACAACAGTTTCAGAGCGAGCGGTCCGACAAAGTGCTGCTGTCGCCAGATTTGAGTTTTAAGAAAAGTTCCGAGTACGTGAATGCGTACCTGCCCTTACTGCTTGAAGAATGTAACAACGAGCTGCAAGAGGGGCTCCGCAAGTGCTACTCTGGCAGCGGTGGGCATTTGCTGCGCTACGAGTCGGAAAAGCCCCGTGAAGGGATGCGCTGTCTGAATTTTACGATCGCCGAGGTCGATGAAAACGCGACGACGTCTAGTTTTGCATTCAAGAGCCACTTTGGGAACCGAGGTACTCCGAAGGACAAGGTGTTTCGCAACGGCGACGTTGTGCTGATGCGCATTGTCGGCGGCGGGAACCAGCACTCGGGGTTCATGGGCAACCGCGAGTTTATCGGGATCATCCTGATCAGCGAGGTCGAGAAGGGGAAGAAGCGCGTGACACTCAACAAGAAGCCGGACTCGGACGAAGAAGAGGCCGTGAAAGTGCTGTTTCTCAACGACGGAGAGCTCGACAGTGTGACGGAGGAAGTGGGCTCGTTCTCGGTCGAGACTCTGTCAGCAAGCGCGATCGCGGACTCTGAGTGGAAAGTGCACTGTATCGCGAACTTGGTCACCTCGGCGCGTGAATACATCTCGCTGCGGTCGGTCGACATGCTCCCCGAGCACTTGCGCACGACGATTTTGACGCCAAACGTGTACAAATCGACGCAAACAGAGCTGATCTTGATCACAAACGCGTTGGACGATCTGCGGAATGCAAAAGCCACCGATGCTGACGCCAAGGTCATCAAACTGCTCAAGCGATTGGACAAAATGGACGTGACGCTGATGGATCTGAGGGTAAGTACAAGTTTTACATTGCCTATCATTGTAGTTCGTAGAGGTCTGCTTGTTGATCTTGTTACCTTTGTTCTTGTGTCATGTCTGATAGTCGACGAGTATTGGCAAAGCGATCAACAAGCTGCGCAAGCACGAGGACAAAGAAGTGAAGGCGCTTTCCAGCGACCTCAAGGACAAGTGGACGAGGCTGATGAACGAAGCGGACGCTTTGGAGCGCGCACCGCGATTCCTCTCGACCGAGCTCTGGGACGCGATCAAAGCCCAGTACAACCAGTCGCAGCTCCAGTCGGTGCACAGCGTCTTAAACAACTACAATGTTGGCATCAGTTTGCTGCAAGGGCCGCCTGGTACAGGAAAGACCAAGACGATCATGGGTTTGCTTAGCGGGTTCTTAGCGCTCCAGCCACCTGCGTTGGCGATTGTGGCTACTACCAGCAGCACCAGTAGCAGCAGCAGTTTCAAGGCCACCACTAGCACCGCCACAGCAGGACCAAGCTCACCGTTGCCGAGAAGTGATAAAAGCGGACCTGGCGAGTTCAACAATTTCCAGTTGGCTCGGGAAATTGGTTCAGCGAGTGCGCAGCCTTCGCCTGTAGCACGACCGACATTCTCTCTGAGCGCGGTGACGTCCGCGATGGGCAGCATCCTGCGCCGCACAGACGCAGACACCAGTGCGCCAAGGAAGACAACGATCCAAGCGCTCAAGAATGTCACCTCCGTGCGAAGCCGCCTAGAAGACAAGCTGTCAGGCTCGCGCAAGGCTGCATTCCCATCGGGAGGGTCGTCGCTCGTGGTGCGACAACGCGTTGTCTCTTCTGGCCCATTGCGGAGAAAAAGCAACAACGTGCTGCTTTGTGCTCCATCGAACGGTGCAGTCGATGAATTGGTGTTACGTATCGTCACAGATGGTCTGATGGACAGTGCGGGCAAGATCGCAAAAGTGCGAGCACCAAGTGTGCACCCAGAGGCGCTTTGTGATGACTGGCTGTCGATCGTGCGACTGGGAAACCCAGGCGAAGATGCCCCCGACATTGTCAAGTCTGTGTGTTTGCCGCAGATCATCAAGCGAGAGCTCGAGATCCATCCAAAGTCGATACAGCTACGTGCGTTGCAGGATAACCAACAGACGCTGCGCAAATCCATTCGTGACTTCCATCAAAAGGCGAAAGAAGCAGCAGAAGCATCGGAGGCGCCAAAGAGCCGCAAGGGACTCGCACAAATTCACGCTCAGCTGACCAAATGCTCGGGCGAAGTGCGTCGTTTGCGAGACGAAGTGTTTGCGCTTCGAACGAAGATGACGGCTGCGATTCTCTCGCGAGCGAGTATCATTGCGTGCACGCTTTCGAAATCGGGCAGTGGACCATTGTCGGGTTTACAGCGCGGCTTTGATGCGCTGATCATCGATGAAGCGGCGCAAGCAGTGGAGCTGAGCACGCTCGTACCCATTCGCGAACGTGTTGCGCGAGTCGTACTGGTGGGGGACCCCAAGCAGCTTCCTGCGACGGTGAAGAGCGTGGTGGCAGCGAATGCGCGCTACGACCGGTCGCTCTTTGAGCGTATTGCGGAAAGTGGCGTCGCGCCGTCGATGCTGCGCGTGCAGTACCGCATGCATCCATTTCTGCGCGATTTCCCATCGAAACGGTTCTACGGCGGCATGCTCACGGATGGTCCGAGTGTCATGGAGCGCGTGCAGAAAGTGTGTCCGGGCGTGTACAAATTCCCGTGTTTCCAGCCATTTCTCGTGTATGACGTCACAAATTCGAGCGAAGAAGACATGAACGGCTCCAAATACAACCGCGTGGAAGCCCAGTTTTGCATCGACTTGTGCCAAAACATGTTTTCAATGTGCGCCGATGTGCGGAAGAACAACTGGTCGGTGGGCTTCGTGTCGCCGTACAAGGAGCAAGTGCGCGTGCTTCGACGCGAGATCAACAAATCGAGCATCCCGGGATCGATCTCGATCGAAGTCAACACTGTCGATGGCTTCCAGGGTCGTGAGAAAGACGTGATCATCTTTTCCTGTGTGCGTGCGTCGAAACGAGGCGGAATTGGTTTCCTCAAAGATATCCGGCGTCTCAACGTCGCGATCACACGCGCGCGGTTCTGTTTGTTCGTGGTGGGTCATGTGAACACGCTTGTGCGCGATGAAACGTGGTCGGCACTCGTTCGAAGTGCTGACGACCGCAAATTAATCGTTCGTACGAGAGGAGAAAACTTCCCGGGGGTGGCTCGACGTTTGGAGAGTGACGAGAACAAGAAATTGGTCGAGCATTTCAAGGAAATGCACGAAAAAGCATCGAAGAAGCAAATTACTGTGTCGACAACACCAACTACTGCTGCCAGTGTGCCAGCGACATCAGCCGAGTCTCCAGCAAAGAACGAGAGCGGTGCAAGTGACGGTGTTGTGAAGCTGGAGCCTTCTACTTTGATATCAGACGTTCCTTCGTTGGTACCAACTGCAGGTAGTGTAGATGCGAAGTTGCCTGATGCCAAGAAGGCCCCCAAAGACGAACTCAAGGTTTCTGCGGGCCATCAAAGTAGCTCAACTACGACGGGAGCATCGCCGTCTGGAGGTCCGGGTTCAAGCCACTCTCAGGCACCTGAGACCATTGTCAAAGCGGATACTCAGTCTGAGTCAAGAACCGTTTCGATGACGACCTCGACAACAAGTGATCGTGTATCGCCCAAGGATGGTGATAGAGACAACTCGCGCTCGAGACACTCCGACTCGTCACGAGGCTCCAGCTTCAGCTACAGAGGAGACCGAGACCGAGACAGCCATCGAGATTCGGACAGGAAACGCGAGTACTCTGATAGACGACGAGACGATGACCAGTCCAAGAGACCGCGACATGACGCAAGTGACAGTAGATACTCGCCTCGAGATGCGAGCAATAGTCATAGCAGCAACTCGTATCGGAGAGATGAGCAGCGAAGTTATGACTCGAGAACTTCACCCAAGACCCAGACAACCAGCAGCAGCAGCACAGTCGCTAGCGATCCTGTGATCCCACCGAAATCTATCTCTGCAAAAGAGTTTTGCATGGAAAACGAACGGCCGCCAAGGAAAGCTGGCGACCGATTTGCTGGAAATGGTAGTAGCAAAGACGCTCGCGACACTCATCAACGCCATCCAAAGCGGCCACGTGAAGACGGGCAGTCAGCAACAGCGAGGCAACACCAGCAGCAGCAGCAGCGACAGAGCCTATTCCCTCCTGGTCACAAGTATCACGCGCGCGAGCAGCGAAGTCTCGGCAACAACACACAGCCCCACTCAACAGGCTCATCACCACGATTCGGTAGCCATCAAGACGCTTCTCGGCATCGACCGAGTGGTAGCAGCAGTGATAGTAGGAGTGGCTATCGCTCAGTGTCAATTACAACCAGTGGCAACAATTTTGCACCCCACCACCAGCGTCCACCAAGTGGGCGAGCGCCTTCTCCAGGCGGATCCTTAATTGCGAGTAGCAATCGACCGCCAAGCGCTTCGACTTCCAGGTCGAGTGGTAGCGGTGGTGGAGTCCTGGGAAACATCCTTGGGAGCGCATCACGGCTCGCGAGCGCGACGTCACGCGTCCAAGACAAGACTGTGGACCGGAGCCGGGAGTTCCAATAGAAGAATTGCAATTATAATGAGCAGCAGATTCTTAAGTTCTCAAGCCAACCAAACTGGAGGTCGATCTATTCGAAGTAGTTGTTGATTTGCTTTCTTCTAGCTGAAGTTTTGAGTTCTGGGATCAGCTTGGGCTCCGGTGTAAAGATGCCCGTTTTGTCTTCTTACAGCACCAGCCGCGTGAGCGCAGCGCCGACAGCCATGATCGTACCCGCGAAACCCACGGCGTATTGGAGCATGCGCTTCTCCACTTTCTCCATCGACAGCCGCAGCTCGTTGAGCGTTTCGTCTTCCGCCTGCTTTTGTAATAAAAACTAAAGAGTGGCAAACACGTCCAAGTTAGCATCGCCACCACAGAGAGCCTTATACCCCAGAGACAGACGAATGCCATCAACAGCAGCCGCTTACTTTCTTCTCTATCTCGGCGATCTCGACGCGGATCTTGTCAAAGTCGATCTTCTCGAGCATGCGGATGTCCTGCTTGAGGTTGTTGAAGTCACGCTCGAGCAGCTCGCGCATGTGGCGCTGCGCAATGTCTACGTAGTGGCCAAGCAAACATACATAGCAAGGGTCAATGACTTTGTGAATTCCATACAATAACTCAAAACGGCTTCTGTACCAAATTTCAGCGTCGAGTTGAACACACGCTCCGAGAGCTCGGCCTTGAGCTCCACGTGCTCCGATTTGGTCGCGAGCTACAGTTCATAATAAATGAATAAAGCGTAAGCTACAACACAGCGTCGCAATTTGGAATTCGCATAGAAACGACAACGTACGATTCGCGCTTGGGCGTCGAGTGAGTCGGCCATCGCGTCTTTCATCACGTCCAGAATCGCCTCCGATTGCGCCGGAGAAAAACCTGGTGATTCGAATTGGTAT